>JAVQJG010011421.1:0-49256 GCA_036024015.1 Craterocephalus amniculus
TCTGATTTTCCTGATGTTGTAAAGAGCAAAACGACATGACCGGGCTACAGAGTTAAGCTGGTCCTGGAAGGAAGCTGCTGTCCAGCATGACACCAAGGTTCCTGCAGAGGTTGTGGGAACAAGCGAGATGGAGTCAAGCTGCACACTTATCTGAGGAGGCAAGGAGTTACTGGCAGTGTATTCTTTCACTGTAATGACAGTAAAATTGGAAAAGCTACATTGTATATTATATAGTATATTATATTCTTTAAATCATGTGTTTATTGTTAGATTGGTGTCACATACTCCTTTTCTGTCTTCAGATGCACTGCTGAGGTTTCTCAGGCCCGCCTCCACCTCTGCAGCACCACCCAGCAGTGATGCAGCATCAAGTGGACCTTCTGCTGCTCCAGTAGACCCGGCTGATTGGCTAGCTCATAACTAATAAGGTACTAATAAGTTGTGTTGTTTTTGTAATTGTTTCTTTAATACTCTCAAAGCATTTTCAGTGTGCAATTTCTTTATTTGAATAAAAAAATGTTAAAATGTACAAGACAAAGCTATTAACTTTCTTGTAAATAAACGTACATTATGAGTGGAATTTACTGCGATCCAAGGGGGCGCCACCTAAAATCTTGCCTAGGGCACCAAATTGGATAGGGCCGGGTCTGGGCATCACTATACTAGATCTATTTCCATGTGCTATTTTGACCATTTTAACTCTAACGAAGATCTCAGAAAATTGTGTTAACTTAGACAACTCAGACATATGAGTTGTATGATGAGTTGGATCTCAGTAATACTTTTAATGTTAAAGTAACAATTTCCACATCATTTTACATTTAAAACCATTCTGTGTTTTCTATTTTAATGCTGTTTATTCACATTCTGTAATAAAGTATTTATGCACCGCTTAACCAGTCTAAGATTTTAAACTTTTAAATATGGTTTTATTTCAAAAGTCAACATGAAGTTGTTTATATTCTCAAAAGCAGGAACATTTCAGGGTGGAAGCTGTGCAAAGAAAGGGAGTGGCATGGTACAAGACTTATATTATAATGTATAAGGGTCATCAAACTCTGTGACTGTTCTTTTCTTTGTTTGCTTGTATTTAATGTTGACAACTGACGCCTGTGAACAGAAAGCAGAAAAACTGCTGCATATAATAGTATATGGCACACAATGACAGAGGAGAGATTTATCTGAGACATTTGTTTGACCAGAAACTGACTATGAGTACAATTTACTATACATTTGCTTTTCAGACTGTTTTTTTTCTATTCTTTAAGATTTTGTCTCTGCACAACATGGTAACTGTTAATAAATAGTTTATTGAGCTTTTAGTCAGGAACAAGGTAATTACAATTTAATACTAGAGTTAAACATATTTTCTTATTCATTATTTTTTCTTTTACCAGCTACTAATGTTAAACATTGATTACAAATGTAACTAACCCAAAGTCTCTGTTAAACAAGACTTGCATAGTATGTCCATAAAGTGCATTCTCTGACATGCTCAGCTGGTGTTTTCTGTGTACAAATACAATGTTACAAAGAGTCTGTTTGATCCATCTTTGTATGAGTAAAGTCAAAGACGACTGGTCATAAACATGTTGGATTATTACAAATCTGAGTTATCAAAACTTTGGCCTGGATGCAGTGTTCATCACCCCAGACCATCAGCACATTTGTCAACGAGGGACATCATCATGGTAAAGTTCTATCTGCCTTTGAATCCATTTTTATTGATGTGGTAAAATAATTGCTTTTCTTTCTGGCTTTTCAGCATCAGGCAGTTCCTGCATGCTCACAACTCTGGACTTTGTTTACTAGAACAATTTACAGGAAGAAATGAAAATAAATTTTATTCCAACATCCCGTTTAGTGAATAGTCAGTTCATATTTCTTTGGTAATTTAGGCTCCAGCCCACCTGCGACCCAATTGGATTAAGCGGTTCAGAAAATGGATGGATGGATGGATGGAATTTCAAGTCAGTCTTTACTTATATTAGATTACATTTTTGACGTTAGCGTAAAGCATACTGAAAGTAGAAATATCATTTACACACAAAGTAATGCAACAATACCCGTAAGAAACATAACATGTCACGGTTGTTTATGAACTCAAATAACAATTCATCTCAAATGGCTTCGGCTCTTTAGAGGACGTCAATATGACTCATTAATAATTCACATGTTGATATACACATGTAGCCTCTTTGTCATTGTTCTGGTCCTCTGAGGCACAATTAAACCTTGTTTTCTTGTTGTGTGAAGTTTACCAGGAAAATAGAGGGGAAAAATCTGTAATAAAGCATTAAAACTGCAAACCTGAATTTACTAATAATTTGTTGCCCCATTTGTGGCATTGTGATGAGAGAATGATCAACACAACAGCATTTTGTTAAAGTTGTTCCAAAGACATGAATAAAGAAGACTGACTCATTTTCTAAAGTACAATGACATACATAAAAAAAATGTTGGCACGTAATTAGTGGAACAATAATGAAATTACTTTCTCAAACATACAATGTCATAAAAAGTTCAAAATCAAAGTTATTCAATTAGAAATAATCAAAAAAGCTATGTATTTTGTAAAGAGACAAATTAAAGGGAAAAACAAGGAAACAACAACAAGAACACAACCTCATAATATGTCTATAATATGTAAGATGTGAGGCCAACATGAATTGGATTTATGGTGCTTGGTTCCTGGTTCATGGTGGATAAATGAAACAACATTCTTATCAGAGATATTTCTACTGTAGTGTTGGAGAGGACCTTCAGATGGATTTTTTTCATCAAAGGAAATAAGGAAAGCTCTCAGGACAAATTGGTATGGATTTGTGAACCTTCCCTTAAAGATACCAAGTGGATCAAAGTTGAACATGATGGAGGTCATGAACTTAAATTGTTTTTTTGTTTTTTTTACCTGTCTTTACAGTAATTCAAAGTTATTTCACATCACACTGTTATGAGGTGAGAATAATTCTATTATTAAAATGTGTGATAAAGTTTGTTATACATTTCTGATGAACTGATTTTATCATATCTGCTATCTATTCAAATTTTCGAAATCAAGGACATGTCTTGAGGTAGATAACTTACTTAAAGAAAAATATCATATTGAATCTTCTCTCATTTTTCAATCCCTTGTCCTGGGCTTGGACTGGTCAGCAGGGAACAGCAGGGTAAAGATCTCTTCTAAAAGGAAGAAACCTGAGGTTATAAGGACAGGAAAGAGGGACAAAACTTTAGAAACACAGGTTGAAGACAGCAATGATGTGCTATATTTTACACAGAGTGTAAAGAATGTCATACCCTCTGTGTTTTAGGATTTTTAGATACCCACATCTCCAATGAGATGTTGTCTGTCTGGTAGGAGACAGAAATATGGATGTGTTCTCTGTTTTGACCAGATGAAGATCCACATTAGATTGAAGCAGTTTCAATAAATAATCTTTGGACATTACAGGGGAACCCCCCAAACAATACCACTGGAATCAGGAGATTTCATAGACCATGTTATATTAACCACATGTTCTAACACCGGAGTCTGTATCTAGTTGAAGGTCATCATCCTACTGGCAATATGTGAAATGGTAATCCAAAGGTCCAGTTATCTGTTCATTAATACTTTGTGTTTGATGACTGAAAGTAATGATCTTAAGGTTCAGGGAGAAACATTCAAATCCCAGCTCTGAAACTATAACAATACAAAATACTTACAGCCATTAGAGATGTGAAGCGGACAAATGTCACATTTCCTCAGATCCTCAGGCTTTTGGGAAGACATTTAAAATTATGGTTGTGGAGTCTTACAGGAAATGCCTTAATGGATTACTTTAACAAGAAAGTAGGTTAGAGTAAGAGCAAAACAGACTATGCAGTAGATGGCTGACAAGCTTTTGTTACTTTAATAAAAAAGACCCTTGTTTGTTCCACCAACAGACCACAAATGACTTCATGTAAACAGCCAGCCCAGTATGATACCCACACCAGTTAGCAGAATTGTCCAGCACTGTGATGTTACTCAAGTTTCCCCTCTTGATTTTTTAAAAGATATATATATTTATATATTTATCAATATAAATATCAATAATAAAAATAAACATCGAATTATTTATAGAGAAACTTTATATTGTCTCTTGGCAGCTTACCATTTTGTTTTTGGTAAAACCATTACCCTCTCATGATTAGAAAAATGTCTTCAGGATCATTATAGAGAAATAAATTATACCAGGGAACTAATGAAGTATACAGTAGATGAAGGAAATTGAGGTTTAACTTAGAACAGCAGTAAAAATCAGTCTTCAAGAAGCAGGGCATGTTTTAATTAAAGGTCACATTCGCGACTGGTGGCGCTTAAAAAATCAACAGTTTAAATAATGTGTCAGGACTCCGTGTTACTAAACTATATTGACTGGAGGGATGAGAGCATTCTTCCAAACAATTTCCTCTCAATTAGAATTTTTATGATGGTTGTGCGTCTGATAGTCCAAAGTCTCTCACCGGTTCTGAATTAAGACTTACTGACCATAAGAAGCAGAAAATATAATTTACAATCAACACATTGAGAACCTGGAGTGTCCTACAGCTGTTCCTGAAGATATGAATGTTCAAATAATAAAGTTGACCACTTAGAGTAAATTTGATACCTTATATCTGAAAGTATTATATATTTATTGGGTCAATTTATTTGCTATTAAATTATGTATGAAAGTTCCATATTTAAAATGACCTTGATATTTTTCAAGCACACACAAAATATGAAGACACGGCTGATAGCGTTGGCTGCATCCATCTTTAATCAACATTTGAATTCAAACATTACAAACACCCATTAACAATGATGCAATCTCTCAAAATCAATTGAACAAGGGGAGTGTTACATTTTAGAAGATAAAAAAAATACATATAATGTAATGAAAAAGTACAATCAAGTCCCAATTTTTAAATAAAAATAAGGCAAAGCTGAGAGGCAAAATATCTACATAACAAAAGCAACATATTGTAATAATAATAATAATAATAATTAACGTTATGTTTTCTTTAACTTGCTGTTCAACTGGACAATGACGTCAGTCAATCTTGTGATGTCTCTTCTACAGTTGTTAGCTATATATGGACAGGAAATTAGCTGTAGAAAAAAAAAGCAATGGGATCAAAATATTATACAAACTCCTCATTCTGTCTTCAAAGTTTGTGAACCCCTTACAATCTTCTGTTTGCGCAGAAATCCCCACCCAAAAAACAAACAAGGGTTGAAAAACATGATGCATCGTTTCACTGAAGGCTACATATTGATTCTAAAAGGAATAATTGCTACATATCGTTAAAGAGGCTGGTTTGATGGTAAACAAAGAAAGGCCAAATTAGTGGTTCTAAAAAACTCAAAAGGCCACGTTAAAAATCCAGAAAACAATACGAAAAACTGTTCCTCAACAGGTAAATGATCAAGTTTAACAATACTTAAGCTTTTTTCCTTTTTAACTTTCCTGCTTATTATGCAGAAGAAAAAAAAACTCTGTAAAATGATTATTAAGTTATACTGAATTAATAAGATTAGCAACAATCACATCCTTTTGAAGGTTCACTTACCACAGATATCCTTCCTTAAACTCGGTGAATTTGTGCCGGACCATAAATGTTGCTAAAGCATCTGCTACCTAACAGTAAAAGACAGAGGATCAATTTACTCAAGAGCAAAAACTTGAATCTAACTCATACAAACACACAATACAAGACGTGTAAAATCAGGAGCACATATTTTTGTGAATAGGGTACGCTTACTTTTTCAGGTGCATCCTCATGAACAGCATGACCACACTGAGGGAGGACCTGCATCTGAAACTTCCCTGTGGACAAACCATGTATGAGACACATGTCTTCTACATGATAAACAAAAACAGAACAAAAACTGAATGATGAATTACAAACTTTTTTGTACCTTGCATCTGTCCAATAGTAAGGTCTTTGTCAAGCCTGTCCACTCCTGTGCAAAAGAAACAAGGCAGGGGGAAGTTAATGACAAAAGGATTCAATCTGAAATATTTCTGATCATCAAAACAACCTGCCAAAATACCTCGTGTATGAAATATAACTGATAATGTGCTGAAGAAGGGTCAAACCTGCGAGCAGGAGCAGTTTTGGCACGGAGCAGGAGAGAAAGAGGGCGGACAGACCTCTGAACCAGCCGTCCCAGTATTTTTCTGTCTTTGACAGCTCAACTCGCCAGGTGAAGATGCTCTCCTTCTTAGTCTGGATGGGGAAAAACCGAAAAACAATGTTTTACAGAAGCTTTTGACCCAGCAAAGGTTAAATGAGAAAGGTGAACGCTGGTAAACCTCTTGTTCATCTTCCTTCATTCTTTTCTTGTTGGACTGTTCCTCCACCTCTTCATCTTCATCTTCTTCAACAATGCCCTCACCAATGCTGTTAGACACACTCTGGCTGCTGGTGGACTCCTCACATCTGTGGAAATCAAAACAGAGGAAAGTAAAAGACACTCAGTAAAACTCTTAAGGAGAGCTTTGTGTTCAGAAGAAAAGCAGAATGGACGTACTTCTTCACTTGGCCTCCCATCGACACCCGTGCTGACTCTATGTTTCGAATCTGGCCGCTCTTCACACTGGATGTAAAGGAACAGAACAATGCTTAAGCACTTGCTGACAGATATGACATTGAACTGAATCAACTTCAGGAAATCAATTTTATTAATGAATGCTCTGAAAACAAAGCTGTAATATAAAAGCAAAATATTCATCAACCCTTCTGATTCCTAAGTTGGCAGGGCAATTTAATATGGTCCCACAAGGCCCAGAGTCCTGCAGGTTTTCTGGTTGCCTGCTGCAACACACTTGATTCACATTAACAATACATCACTGTTGGACCCATTTAATCTGAGGCAGGTGTGTTGGAACAGGAAGACATTGAAAACCTAAAGGACTCCAGCCCTTCTGAGACTGAACTAAATAGTCCTGGCATAAGCCAACAGCCCATATTGATAAACCAATAAATTATATAAGAGTATATTTTAGCATTTACCTCCACTCTATCGCATTCTCCAGAGACTTAAACGTCTTTGGCCGACTTCTGAGGAAATTCTGCATACTGTTCAAAGCATCCATTGCTGTTCCTGTGGGAAATTAATTTAAAAAACAATCTGTTTGGTTGATTTGTCATTATCAACATCCAAATAAACAACTAAAACTTTAAGAAGCAAGGAACAAAAAACTACATTTATTTTCTTTTATTCAGGTCTTCAGATTTTACCTTCAACAACATCAATGACACAGAGTCCGAGCAGCGATGGGACATGATTAGCGGTGGCTGTGTGTACTGCAATGGCCCCACCCATACTATGTCCAATAATCATGATTGGAGGTGGGTTTTCTCCATAGAGTTCCTCCACCACTTTACCAACATCCCTTTAAATGAAAAAGCAAGAAAGATCTGTTAAACTCATTACTTCTCACATCTTATGGGCGAGTCAATTTGAGAGGAGACTTTACAATTGGAGACTAACCTCCATTTAAAGCATTACTGTTACGTACCGAAAACTCAAATCATTTCTACAAGAACATTTTCAGATAAATATATGAAATATGTGTAGACAAGTGAGTATTCATTTCACTGTCCATGTCTGGAGGCCAGTTGGATCATCATGCCTTCAACAGATTAGTATGCTTTGTCTCTAATGCAAAGTCAAAATGCCCTTGTTTCCACAAAACTACCATCTGTCTCTGCTGCACATAACTTACTTGGCCATAGTGTCTGCAGAGAGATCTTCTGGATTTTTCACCTTAGTGTCACCTGCAGGTTATAAAGAAGCAAAACTCAGATTTTTTTCTCTGGTGATGCCAATGAATACTTTTTGAAATGACCACAACTTCTCAATAAAAATAAAACATGGCTTAAATATTTTTTTCTTATTACAAAAACATATCTCACTGGGATAACTTAAGACTTTTAAACAGCAGTGTAAATACATTACAGCTTTTGACAAAATCCTAGAATGCATATCATCATTTGTATCCCAAAATGTCTGAACTGTGAATGTATCTATGAATATTGTTCACAGATGAGCCCATTAAATGATCAACAACATCACCTATGTTCTGCACAGAGCGTGCAAGCTGCTGCCATTAGGGAGGAGACAGGGTCCCTCGTTGCAGGTTGAACACATTTGAACACTCATTTCTCCCTTTGTCAATTAGGCTTTTAAACACAAACAAATAGGGAGCATCAGGGATCCTGCTCTTTTATGACTACTGTTTATTAATTCATTCTGTTTTATTTAAATCAGATTTTTATTCTTTATCTACTTACATGGGCTCCTACGCATAAACACACACATAAAATATATTTTTCAAAGTGGGACAATAAAATTAACCTTGATCTTATTATAATCTTGATCTTAAACGTGCTATGATGACTGATATTTACCATGAGCACGAAGGTCCATAGCCACCACCCTGCAGTTGATCCTATTGTATATGACGGCCTGTAAAAATATATAAAGAAACATAAAAAAAGAATACAGTAATGGTGTAAGGTGGCAACAACAAAAGTAATACTCACAGTAAATACTGCCCAGGAAAGAGCAGAGTGGCCTCCTCCATGGAGCAGGAGCAGCACAGGACCATGAGAGCCACTGCAGTAAATTCTGAAAATGTTCTGGGTAGTCAAGGAAGTAAAAAGCAGTATATGCAGTTCAAAACAAGATAAACAGAGTCTCCTAAAACATGATGGTCTCTATAGTATGCTAAAGTGGAACACCAGTGTGAAACACAAATTATTTCACTCACAGCACAAAAAAACCAAATGCTTTAATGAATTTACTAAATCTAAATTAAAAAGGCAACTGCCCTTCAGACACTCAGAAAATGTAACCTTTCCATTAATATTCCTCATGCTTTATTTGCAAATGAGATGGAGATCCATAGAGGGTGCAATAACCATTCATGTATGAGTAGACAGTACATGAAAAATATATCACTAAAGTCCTCATAGTTACTTTTTTCTCACATCATGATGTTAAATAGTCATAACGTTTTTGCACTGACATGCCAGTTAAGCAGTATTTCTGTAAAACATGCTGGGAGTGGATGTAAACAGGCTTATTATAAAAAAAATTGCTTGTGTGGGTTAAATTGACAAAAACAGAGTCTGGTCTGTCTAATATGATCTGTCAGATTCTTGTGAAAAGCTGTTTAAAAGGCCAAATTAATCCACTGATACTGTTTGAATGTGACTAGCTGTTCAGACGTGCAGTGTTGGACTCTATGTCACTAGGCTCAAACCTGTCCAAGGCACAAGCATTCATACACAACACTGACATGTTGAGTCTGTTAAATGGAAAGCAGTTAATAGATGCGGACTTTTCTAACAAGACACAAAAACAACAGTCAAGGATATATCTTTTCCATTTTCATTTTCCACTTCAACATCTTCCATAGTTTCAAAGTAGTGACTCCAGGGCAGGGGGGTGAAATCTCTCTTCCGTCCAGGTCTGTTTTAAACAAAAACCAAGAATAATTTGAAAGCAACCTTGTCTTGTGTGATTTAATACAGTAAGAACATAAAGCATACATAAACAAACGCACAAGTGTGAACTACAAAGTAATTACAAGCAAAGATCTCATGAATGATATTATATATATATATATATATTCATATTATCCATCATGCTACAGGGTCAAAACTCCATAACAGATCTAATACACTTTATTGGCTCAGTTTTAGTCTTTCAAAACGAGCTTGTTAAATATAAAAAAACATGGTCGTGACTCGTGAGATGTAATTCAAATCTCAGAAGCACAAACATAAAACTACAGTAAAAAGATGAAAGAAAATCATCAAAATCACATTAAGTAATGGATTGAAAAACACGAATATACGAATTGAATTTACAATCGTATCTCAAATCTGCTTTACTGTATTACTCTTCTATAGTTATCATTTAAAAGACGACAACATGCAAAAAGCTATAAGCTACATCAGTAGCTAACTTTGCCAGTCACACGTAATTTAATGAGTTTACTTGTAAAACGCTGTGAAAACAGAGTCTGCCACTTGGCTTTAGTTGCAGAAACCAACAGCTGAGATGATGACTAAATTAAAAGGGGAGTTGAAAAGCCGACATAGCTGGTAGCAAGCTGCAGAGATGCTAGTTAACTCACCCCATTTTCATTTTAGAGCCGGACTGAAAGCCACCTGCCATTGGAGGTCTGGAGGCTAGCAGGTTCAAATGCAACTGTTTCTCCATAGCGTTAGAAAAGAGGATAGTCTCTGTCAGGAAATATCTGATATGACCTTCCCTTACTTTCCCTGCATATGAATTTCTATGAATAGCCACCAAACCTAACCAAACATTGGATAAATTGCGTTAATCTGATGGTTAGGCTAGCGTTCTTCTTCGAGCGTCTCTTCTTCTTTTGTTTAACAAGAACGTAATTCTACGCATCTCAAAGCACCACTGCCCTCTACTGACAAACTACCGACATCAGCAGTTGACCATTTCAGTTCAGTAGATTGGTATTTCCTTGCTCAAAGTGTTTATTGAAAGAAATCTGAGCAGTATTTTGAAAGACTGGAAGGTTTATGAGACAAAACCTACTGGAAAAATCAAGGTGTGAAGTTCAAAGATGTGAGGATGTTATATCAATTGATAAATTTGGAGCTGAAATATGATTACCAAGGTAAAGGTAAAACCGAATGATAGTGATTCATATTAGATTTAACCTTAATCCATTCAAATTACTGTCAGATTGTAACATTATTGTGGCTGTGGTTTAGAAACAAGGTCAAATTAATGTTAAAAAAAAGGCCAGGTTCATCATTTGTAATGAAAAGTAAAGGTTTAACCTCCTGGATGTTTCTTTTTTTCTCAGAGACACTAAAATGTTTTAGTGGACATTTTCAGATTTATAGTACCAACAATAATAAATCTTCCTTTTTTATGCTGATATTATTTTTTAGAATTATTACTATCATCATCATTATTTTGTTTTTATTGCTATTTCCAGAGACATCTGTATTTAGATTTCTCTATGTTCTGCTAAAGATATTTTGATTATATTGTGTGGTGTAATGATAAGCCCAGTATTTTTCAAAATTCCTAAACTTTTTATGCAACACTTTTTACTTAATTTCTGAAAAAATCTCTGAGACACGTCATTTATTCATCTTTACCGGTGTTTTTTAAATGCACTGGCACCTTACTTATAAGCTACCAGTTATTTTAATCTGTGTTTAGATGTGGAGAGGGTTATTGTTGTTTTATTTATTTTATTTTTTTTGTTGTTTTTTTAATCATTCATAATATTCCCAATTTTGTTTTTGAAATGTTTTGCTCACATCAAGTTTCAAGTGGGCATGCATTAAAGAAAAAAGTGAAAAAGAATAAAAGTGATCTGTTTAGAAGTCTCGCTCTCTGATGGGGACAACTCTGAGCCCCTGGAGTTGATTGTCGAGGGAAGAATGCTGCATATGTTGCTAAATAACTACAGTAAGGAAATAACAGATCAATCAGAGGCTTGTTCAAGTACACTGAAAGCTACAGAAGGTCTTTTCTACCAGCAGCCTTTGCCTTATGGAACAGGACTTGATTGGGTGGTAATTATTAACTATTTCTAATTAGAAATAAACACAACAACCAATAAATGCATGCATTAAAATTCCCCTAGAATAATAGTGTATTTTTCTTTCATTCATTCCACCATTCATTTAAACATTTTATAGATCTTTGAAAAAATTATTGCATGTTGTTTTTGACATTTTATACATCTACAAATGTGTTTGAACATGTGTCAAAGACCATCTCAACCCTTTTCCAGGCATTAGCTATGCATTTTGCATTATAATCCATTTTCTTTACATGTTTTATGCTTGGTGTGACAGTTTCTTGTCAATAGTTGTGCTGTATGCCTCTTTCAAAACATGACATTATGAGATCAGAGCTCCTTTGTTCCCTCCACTGGCAGCTGATCTTAAAAGTGGGCTTTGAGAAGAACACTGCCAACCCATGGCAAGTATAAACAGTTAGCAAAGTGCTGTGTCATTTCTGGTATGTAGGTCCATCCGTGGCCTCGGTGGAACGCCTTTTAATGCATGCTTTGAAATGCTGCATCTCAAATTGAAGCTGGATGGCAATGAATGAGCAAGAAAACTTCAGTCAAGTTTAGATTATCTTTTGACATTAGGAAATGAAAACAATTTATATCTATCATCCAAACTCAGAGATTCATAAAGATGTGGTTCACACGCCACACACACACGAATGAATCTGTGAATGGAGAAGGGAGATGGACAGCATCCGAAACCCTGTGCCCCACTAACCTTTATATGACGGGACTCTATTAGTAGAATTACACACTTTATTTATAGTGTAACGGAGATTATCTGTCTAATGGCTCTGAATCAAGGTTCGTGGTGTTTAAAGTGCAAGGAGAGCAGTGTGGTGACAGGAGTCTGCTTGCTTAGACTCATTTTCAGAGGCTGTGAGGAGGGGTTGGGGGTATGGGGGGTTCACTGCAAGCTGGTTGAAGCCGGACCAGTGGGGTGTTTACTGGACTGTCTGTGTGTGCAAAGGTTACTCACACAGTGTTCTCAAGAATCTGTTTTCAGCATCAGGTGAGAAAGCAGATGGTGGCGGCGACTCCCCTGTTTTGTACCTTTCATTAGATGCAACTGAAACACAGCACATTACAATAATGTCTCCTTTGTTTGCACTCGTGCCCTTTGGACAGTGTCTTTTTTTAATGCAAAGAAATTTTCAGATACAATAACTCATCGGCTTTTAAAAGAGCTTTATATTTGAATTACTGTAAATAGCAAAAAATATGCAGCGACATCCCTTTGTCAGCGGTAGGATTTGTCATCAGACTTGTTGACAAATCTGATGACAAATCAGAAGCTTTATGAAGCTTTATGTTTTATGAAGCTTGTCACATGGAATATGAAATCGTCATCAAGTATCAACATGTAAAGCAGCAATTTATTTGCAATATCCTTTTTAAATATCAAACACACCCTGACTCATGTTGGAGATTGTTTTGCAAAGTCAACTATGTGCTTTGACATATGGGCCATTACCTGGAGCTGTTATGGAAAGTCATGCGCACACACGGAGAACTCCAACTCTCTACCTACAAAGTGTCCCCCCCCCACCCCCACCTCTCTCTAACACTTTCCATCCAGCATCTAAACCCCTTACTGGGTGTTACTAGTTTGCATGAACAAACAGCCTCTCTGCACTCAGATACTACATGTTTCCACCCACCCCTGTTCATCAAATGGATTGGCTGAGGAGCCTGACCGTTCCTTGGCCGGGAACGTTTCGTAACTCCAGTCACAGGGAGGAGAGATAAGGAAATTCCTAGAACTCCCGACATGGCCTGGAATTTTTTGGCAGGGCATTAACTTAATGACTCGAATGTGCAATGAAACTGCCATGCAGCATGGTCATTAAAGTGCTCCATCAAATCAGTGCGCAGCCAGACACACCTCACAACTTGATTGGCTGCACTTATCAGCCAATAGAAAAACGGGGTACTCTCTGTGACGTCAGTGGAGTAACATGAGCTGATAAAGACGGAAAATTCTCTGAAAATACATGTGCTAATGGCTTAAAAGTGAACAACATCCGTGCGTATGTAATGAGCAGTAAGTTGTTTTAAAAGGGCGTGCAAAATAGGTGAAAACATTCTGCATGTTTACGGGTGCTTGTCGTGCCATGCCACTGGTATGATGATACCACTACGAGCAGATCAACAAGTGCTCAGATATCCAGCTGTGTCACAGTCTGAAAAACATGACATTCACGTAACAGGTGTGCCGGGCTGGCTCCCCTGAAGTCATGTGAAAAGGTGTCTATAAATTCAGGGGCTCCTTCCACAGTGGAGCAGAAAGCCCAGAGAGGCAAGGACACCAAATGGACTAATGCTGGCGTGGATTCTTTACTTTACAATCGTTGCTGGATTATAACTGTTGTAGAAATTAGCAAGGTAACTGTGAGTTTTTATGCTTTTAAATTGTTACAATGTAATAATATATTAAGTTTGTCTAGTCAATGAAAACTGCCTGCTTTTTTAGGGGGTGGTGTTATGCTGGCAAATTCACTTCAGAGACAGTTTATGGCCAAAGGTATTTCCACAACAGAACCGCTTCCAGAGACCAGTCTGCTTCTTGAGAAAACTTGATACGAGTCCTCATCATCCCAAACAGGTACGCGTAACTTCTGAACACACCTGTAAGCATGAGCCTTGCAACAGTCCTTGGTACAATGAGTGTGTGCGTGGTGTAATTTACACAAAGGCAAATAGTATTAAGAGCAGGTTTTTCCAGTCACGTCATCAGCCCAGACGTAGAAATGGTTGGCATGAAACCCAGCGACGTGGTGCCCTCTGCATCGGTTAAGTTCTTCGGAGCAGGCACTGCTGCCTGCATCGCCGATCTCATCACCTTTCCACTGGACACCGCCAAAGTTAGACTACAGGTCAGCACTAGATACGTTTCAATTTCTGATTTCTTTTTTTATTTTTAATGTGCTGCTAAGGCTCATTGTATGTCGTAAACCCGTCCAGATCCAAGGAGAGGCTCAGAAAGCTGAACTGACCAATGCTGTGAAGTACCGTGGAGTGTTTGGCACCATCACCACCATGGTGCGTACCGAGGGGCCGAGCAGCCTTTACAATGGACTGGTGGCAGGACTCCAGAGGCAGATGAGCTTTGCCTCTGTCCGTATCGGCCTTTACGACTCCATGAAGCAATTCTACGCTCGAGGCACCGAGAGTGAGTTTCATGTGTTTGCTGTCGTACATGATCATGATGTTTTCCTTGCGGCTTCAATAAAACTTGTATCCTTTTAAAGGTGCTGGGATTGTTGTTCGGCTCATGGCGGGCTGTACCACAGGAGCAATGGCTGTGGCTTTTGCACAACCAACAGATGTGGTGAAGGTGCGTTTCCAAGCCCAGGTACGACTGGCCGACGGCGAGAGGAGATATAACGGCACGCTGGATGCCTACAAGACAATAGCCAGAGACGAGGGCGTACGCGGCCTTTGGAAAGGTGCTTGTCTTTCTCATTTGAGGTTCTATTTCTCTGTGAGATTTCTTTCCACAGATTTGGAAATAACCATCTCTTGCTGTCTTCCAGGCTGCATGCCAAACATCACCCGCAATGCCATCGTAAACTGTGCAGAGCTGGTCACCTATGACATTTTCAAAGAACTGATCCTAAAGTATGACCTTATGACAGGTGAGGGTGAGAATTAAACAACTTAGCTGCTAATATAAAAAATATCCCACTCAGATTACAGGCGTAACAAAAGTCTCCGAAAGTGACTCTGCCTCTGTTTACCACAGACAACCTGCCGTGCCACTTCACAGCTGCCTTTGGCGCCGGTTTCTGCACAACAGTTGTGGCTTCTCCTGTGGATGTAGTTAAAACACGATTCATGAACTCAGCAACTGGCCAGTATAGAAGTGCAGTCAACTGTGCCCTCACAATGCTGAGGAATGAAGGACCCACAGCTTTCTATAAAGGGTAAAAACACTCTGACATGAAATCAACGCACACAAAAACAAAACATCCTCCTCAGAACGCTTCTTTACTCTCCTTTCCTCTGCTTCTTTCAGGTTTATGCCTTCTTTCCTGCGACTGGGCTCCTGGAACATTGTGATGTTTGTGACTTATGAACAGATTAAGAGAAGTATGACCAGAGCAAAACAGTACTGGGAGTCGCCCTTTTAAATGCACCCTGTCAGACTCTCAACGTTGGAGAGGTGCAATGGTCTAACCTGCAGCATGCAGCAGTAGCAAACTGCATCATGGAGAAAAGTGAGCTGAGACCCTAAAGAGGGCCGTAGATGGTGAGGCGGCTGACGGCCACGCTGCTGACGTGACTCGCATGTTGATTCATGAGTCATACTGGATCGTCTAAAACTCTGCAGCAGGGAAAAAAGCGGACATGGCAGCAAAGATCTGAGTATAAAGACTCATTTTATGGATTTTAAGGTTAACTACTTGATCTGAAATGCTACATCCAGAGGATTATATTTATAATTAAATCTTGATCAACAAACTGTTTAATGTTGGATCTCCATGTTTACAAGGTTGGACTAAACTGTGTTGTGTTAAGTTACTTTTAAGAACAGTTTATACAAGTAAGCAAAGAGATTTTCTGCATGCAACCTTTTTTGTCATCTGTATTGTGGATTGTTATGAATGAATGGTGCTTAATCATGAATATATTGTGAAGTTAATGTTTACAGTGTTTAAGTATATTTTTGACATGTCAGGGGATTGTACAGAAAGATGGATGTATAAGCTTTCTGTTTTAAAAAGTATGATTTATTGCTGGTCGATGAGTCAGAATATGTTGCACATAATGAAAAGTAACACTCCAGCTAAAAAAAATCAGAAATAAAACATTTATTCCAGGTTTGTCTGTTGCATCATTTTGTTTAAAGTTGTTTGTTTTTGTACATTTCTCATAAACACCTTTAATTGAAGGAAAAACATTAGCAATGCTAAATAAACCTGTACAAGCAAGCTTTTTGGTGGAATTTTAGTGCAGGGTTATTTATTGTCTACAATTCCATGTGACAGGAATGAGCTTTTCCAAATATCTTGATAAAATTTCACAGTAAAGAGTTTTCACCATGACACAGCTGGAAGCAGTACTTTTCTATTTTCTATTAGCAGAATCTAGTTATCCTATAATTAAAGGAATAAGGAAATACTGAACAAATAATTAAATGCTGCCATTAATACTTGTAAGTTATATTAAATAATTCATTATAATTTGAACATTTTGTTAAACATCCTGCCTGTGCTTTTGGATGAAACAGAAAACAATCATGGAATTTGCAGAGTACTCTCCATCAGAAAAGACTCCTTCCTTCGACGCTGGACTTGTGAATAAACACAGCTTGGTAAAGTGGGACTTGGAAACATTTGCTCCTTGCTCCAATTTCCCATTTGGGTCAGTCAGATATATAGAAGCGCAGCACTGTCATAAAGGGACACTTGCAGGACAACATGTACCCAAGCACTGAGTCACAACATTGCACTTTACAATCCTCAGATATCATATGTCTGCTCCGTCTATATTTGCCAAACTGCAGCTAATCACATAAGGCTGCATTACTTTGCAGAAGCCTGTCCAGGAAAAACTGTTGCTTAGAAATGCTGCTCTGCAAATATGCCAGTCTATTGTGAGAATTTAATGATGAAAAAAAAACAGTTATTTATAGCAATTCTGCACATGAGTCATTTACAGTATTAATAGTATAGTAGCAAAAAGTAAAACCGTAGAACAAACAAGTCTTGAAGCACATTTTGGCAAAAGGCTGTGGAGAGACGATTACCAGGCTGAACATGTGGCTCTAATCTGGTGTGCAGTGCACTTTGTGTTCTTCTGTGCTCAGGATGACTCAGCATTTACTACAACAATGCTTGCAGACCCTTAGACAAGTAACTGACCAAATAAATTTATTTGCAGCAGGTAAAATAAATAAAACAAAAAAAATTATGATGGATTCAACAGTTTATTTTCTAAAAATTGTGATAAAAGTTTTGAGTTTTCATCTTGTTGTTTGGATGGGGACAAAGTAGGGAGGAAGGCTGCAGTCAAAGTGGAGAAAACTAAAGGAAATAATGTGTCAAACTGCAGCCACCTGTGCCAATACAATCAGTACTTGTTTATCATACAGTAGTCTGACCACTTGACCAGTGGGAAGCGTATTAAGTTATTGATCGTGTGAGGCACCACAGTAAAACGTGCTGTGATGTAACAGCATCCCGGCAGTACTTAAAGAGGCGGCTCTTTCCCCCCTGACTTCACGGCATCCCGACCATTCATCCCACCAGTTCCAGCAAACCGTTTGGATCTTGTCGCTTAGAGAGGCATTTCAACTTCAGCACACAAAATCACGGTAAATCTGGGTTAATTTTTTTTTTTTTAAATCTTGCTTATCATCTTTAGTAATTTTTTTTTTTCACATTTTGATTGTTATATCTATTTTCCAGGAGTTGGAGTATGATTTTAAGGCTCATAATTTCTGAAGGATCTTCTATGGAAAAACAAGGACACCAGTTTAAAGCTGGTACAAAGTTCAGCCAAAGAGACACCTTTAGAGAATCCTGATCTCTAATGTCTTTGTCCTAAACTGCTGCAATACAGGTAAGACCAAACTTTTATTCATGTTATTGAGTTGCAAGGATGTTCAATAAGGGCTATCTTTCATTTAACATTGATTAAACCTCTACCCATGGATGAAAAGTTAGTTTAAGAATCCAGGATGATTTCTTTGAGAAAAAAGGATAAAGTTTAATCAGTTGGCAGGTTGTTCTTAACTTTGAAGCAATGCATTATTTAAATCAATGTGCATCTTTTTTTCCCATTAACAGATTTTCAAGGGATTCCTTTTTCCTGTCCACACAAAAAAATAAACTTCGAAACATTCTTATTGATTGAAAGAATTGTGAAAAATGGTTGGATTCAGACCTGCAGACGTGCCTCCATCGGCAGCTGTAAAGGTTGTGGGAGCAGGAACAGCAGCCTGCATAGCTGATCTGATCACTTTTCCATTGGACACAGCCAAAGTGCGGCTGCAGGTATGTCACAATTGAACCTAAACTATTTCATCATATTTGCTCACAAGCAAATCAGTTTATGAGCTTTTATTTTGGTTCGATCTCCTCTCATCTGAGTTCCCTCTGTGTTGCACAGATCCAGGGAGAAGCCAGAACCCCTGCAGCAGTGGGTAAAATGCCTAATGTGAAGTATCGTGGAGTTTTTGGTACCATCATCACCATGGTGCGCACAGAGGGACCTCGGAGTCTTTACAGTGGACTGGTGGCAGGACTCCAGAGGCAGATGAGCTTTGCCTCCGTCAGAATCGGCCTCTATGACTCTGTTAAACAGTTTTACACTAAAGGCTCAGATCGTGAGTTTCTGTTCTGTTCATTAATCTAACTTGCAGAGCCCTGCACCAGTCTGACTGGACTTCTCTTTCCTGGTGCAGATGTTGGCATCGGCATTCAGCTGCTTGCAGGATGTACCACTGGTGCTATGGCAGTTGCTTTGGCTCAGCCCACTGATGTGGTTAAAGTCCGTTTTCAGGCCCAGTCCAGATCCAGTGAGCATGCGAGACGCTACTGTGGTACCATTGATGCTTACAAGACCATTGGGAAGGAGGAAGGCATTCGTGGTTTGTGGAAAGGTAGCTGGAGCTTAATTTATGTCTTCATAGGTGTACTATTATTTCTTATGACAAATCCATTTATGTACTTTTCTAACTGTCACACAGGCACAGCTCCAAACATCGCACGCAATGCAATTGTAAACTGCACAGAACTGGTCACGTATGACTTCATTAAAGACATGCTGCTCAAGTCAACCCCTCTAACAGGTAAAACAAGGCCAAGCGTACTGCAATGCTATGTGGGGACCATGAATGTTCTCTAGTTTGGAGATTTAATCTTCATCCTGTGCCCGTGCAGATAACCTGCCCTGCCACTTCCTATCAGCCTTCGGTGCTGGACTATGCACCACTGTGATCGCCTCTCCTGTCGATGTGGTCAAAACAAGATATATGAACTCTGCTGTCGGGCAGTACAGCAGCGTCCTCGGCTGTGCTGCTGCCATGCTGACCAAAGAGGGCCCCCGTGCCTTTTACAAAGGGTAGGCAATAACTGCATGAGCAGGGGTGAAGGTTTAATAAGGAAATAACATTTACAAGAGATGGATGTTAACTGGATTAACCGAAAGCAATCAATCATGCTTTTTCTTTTCTTTTTTCTGTTTTAAGGTTCATGCCATCTTTCCTCCGCCTTGGTTCCTGGAATGTGGTGATGTTCGTGACGTACGAGCAGCTGAAACGAGCCCTGATGGCTGCAAATCACAGCTGCACAGTGATCCTGTGATCAGTAATGTCTATCTGCAAGCCGAGGTGTCCCACAGTCAACTTGGAACACAAATGATTTCCCCTTTTTCTGACTTTAAAAGAATATTTTACTCCAATGCGACAAATTAATCCTGTGAACATGTAAAATAAAAATGTGATCACTGTTTAAAATCTAGAGCCTGTTTGATCAGATGCTTCCTCTCTGTGGAGAGTTTCTCAGGGAACTGGAGGTCAAAAGTAACGATGAGGTTTCCTCTCTGGGAAGGATCCTGGGGCAGCGGCATTCCCTCTCCAATCAGCTCCTTTTTGTATGCCGGGCTGAAACAAATAAGAGAGAGTAAAATGGCAACTGAGGTAGATGATGCAAAAAAAATAAAAAAATGATGATGCAAAAAAAACCAAAAAAAAACCCCAGAGATTTCTTTGAGTGAAGTACTGGATTTTTTGATAGTGTATTTTGTTCTTAGTCTTTGGAGCTTTAAAATCATGTCAAAGGAACATGATTACCAAATACTGTATTATTCATGATTCTTAATTAATATTCCACTTGAGGCTCTGCATGGGAACAACTTACTGTACAATATCATTGATAGGAATGCTGAGTAGCCTGCCATCTACTGTCTGCACATCCACAGAGAAGCCAGTCAGAGCCTGTTGACGAAGGATTTAGTTTAAAGCAAATCTTTACATGCGACCAGTAATAAAACTCTAACATGACTCACCATTTCAAGAGAGATCTTGGCCTTGTAGATCAGGTCGTTTTGTTGTCTTACAAACAGAGGATGACTCTTCTGTCGTACAATGAATACAATATCTGCAGGAATGCTGTTTGGTCCCTGCAGGTGAAACACAACTGAAGGATTACTGTGAATAGACCGATAAATGCTAGATTGAAGAAATGAGTTTGACTTTGACATAAAATAACAATAATAATAAGACAAAAGAAAAACATCAATTCAAACAAAAACCTTATCTGGATTCAGCTGAAAGAGATCTACTCAGGTTCCCTACTTTGACATAATTGAGTTTATTAGTTTAAAATAATGTAGTAATGAAGAAAATTTATCAAATTAACTTGGAAATCTGCTTAATAATGTCACACTTACAGCAACAGAAAAACTACATATTAATGCAAAAATGTGTGGAAACAAGACAAACTACATGATGAGTTCGGACAAACAAATAGTCACATACATGCTGTCATATGAGAATTAAGTTTACATGAGTTTTTCATATGAAATAAAAATACTTGACTTACTTGATCTCCTTCTTTGGAGAAGATGATCCTTGTACCTTCTTTCCATCCAGGCTTCACATCTATAGTCAAAATCTTGTCCTTGATACTTGATGTGTGCCCATCATCATTCATAACCTGCAACGGAAATGAAGCTCTATGCAAAATAACAGTGTATAGGAAAAAACACATTAAATATTTACCTGAATGTTAGTTACTAATTAGATCTATTCCCTTGTGGTGGCTCTGAGATTCAAAACCCAACAAAATATAAAGAACCTTAATTTGTTTATGACATTTTGGTTTTTTTTTTTAAATCTGAGATGCCATAATGTAAACTTTGCTTGCATTTTTCTTGATTTCCATTTTTCAGTTCTGTTATTATATATGGCAGGCTACCCTACATAAGAATCAGAGAACATGAAATGCTATATGAATGATTTCACCAGTAAAAGGCTATTGGCTGAGAAAAGACAGCAGCTTCTACCCTGCGAGATATCTTTATCTTTTTTGTGCATCCGTGGAAGAGATCATCCAGAGACAAATGAAGATCTCTTTCTATTGGGGAGTCTTGAGTCTTCACCACGCCTGGTTTCAGGTAGCCAAATTTAAGTGGGGTGTCGGCTGTATAAAAGTCTAGAAAAAGACAAAAAACAAACAAATAACAACAGACAAACAAAGCAGAATTAACATAGCTGGTATGAAATTGAAAAATAAGATTCACTGTGTGTTACTTTCGATGGTTTTCTAACCTGCAAAGGGGTTATCACCCCCAAAAAAGTCTTTGAAAGTTTTGTCAGGTTTCCCATGGTAGGCATATTTTGATGACCAAGCCCCACCACTTCCAAACTCGGGTGGGATGCCTCCTTTTAGACCCTCCTCACCAAACTTGTCATAGGTTGCCTTTTTTCGAGCTGTCATGAGATAAAATGGAAATTGCTTTAGGCTCATGCTGCTGTTCATGCAGGATGTGGCAGCTGTTTTCTTTCTTTTTAATAATAAAAAAACATATCAGAAAAAAATACGTTAAAAAAAGGAGATTAATAAATAAATTTAAAAAAGAAATTAATGGATATACTTACGGTCGCTCAGCACATCGTAGGCTTCACCCAGCTGAGTGAATTTATCGATGCTTCCAGGTTCCCTGCTGTTGCTCGGATGAAACTTCAATGCAAGACGTCGATATCTACATATATACATACATATATATAAATAAGGAAGTGACTCACAAATACCTTGAAAAGGTCGATATAAAACATTTATGTGGGCCAAAGCTCAAACGTCATGTGGAACTTACGCCTTTTTAATGTCTGCATCAGTTGCATTTCTGTTTATCTCAAGCGTCTCGTAATAATCTAGAGCCATGGCGGGATTAAACACATACAGCTACTTTCAGAAATTAAAGTAAATCAAGCTACTTTGTTTTACTCACAGTATCAAAATAACCGGTCAAAAAAGTGAGGCGCAAGTTTATGTTGGTTTCCATGGAGATAACTACAAAGTAAACCCTCGCGAGATTTCCTGAAGAGCCGCCACATCTGTGACCGACATAAATACGGGCGCACTTGACTCGACTTTATTTTTCCTCATATTAAAAGTGTTCTTCTATTTTCGTAGTTTTAATTGCATGTATTCTCTATGTTGCATTTGTTCAATATCTTGACTTCCGTTCTGTGATTTTTTTCTTGTTTCAGCATTGCAAATATAACAATGCAAAATGTACTCTAAAACACATCAAAGGGATGCGTGCTGATTAAAGATGAATCAAAAGTCACAAACTGGAATGAGAAAAAAGTTTTGAGGAATGAAATTGCAGTTAATTTGCACATTACATTATTTTTATTTCTATTCTTTATATAGTTTACCAGTCTAAATGTTATATGTTCAGCTTGTTTGTGTTCATATCTTTTGCTTCATTTTTATATTTATGTAGGCACCTTCAAATCACAACAAATTCCTTCTAATGAATATTACTTGGCAATAAATCTCATTCTGATTCTGAAAGTCTGATATTAATCTTTATTCAAAACCTTACTTCAAAATGTTACATATCAGTCAGGTCCTAGACGTTCATATATACAATATGAATTAACTTATTGACTGCAAATACCTTTGCTATATTTATTTTTTTCTTTTTACATTTCCTGAAGTGTTTAACATAAGAAACAATGATTTTTCAAGCAGTTGTGACAAGTTTATTTTTATTGTTTTATTTAAAACCATTCCATACAAACATAAAGGACTAATATGTTATACAAATTTGACTCTGCCATAAGTTCACACAAAAATTGCACAATATCGTCAGTATAATCAAACTCCCACTTGTAGATGGCAGACAGAACAGCAGATACGCTCGTTTATTCTGTTAAAGGTGGTCCAGAATGATGCATATTTTATTAGATTCAGGACTTTGTTACCAAAAGTGAAGATAATAACAGCAATATAAAAGAAGCATGAAATCAAACAGAAATAAATATTTCAAGTCATTGTAAATTAAATACAAGTTGATCAATCACTGATAAAAGATTGATGCCAAAAAGTAAAAAGGAGCAAAATAAAAGTGTTCATACCAAATTTATGTATATAAACCCAAAGCCATGGAAGCCCTCTACAATTAAGTCCAAAGGCATAAATCTCCAAACCTATGCTGAATATGATGGGTTTAAGTGAAAATACTCCTTTTACACTATACAAATATTCTGTAATCTATGACACTCCAGCTGTAGTATTTAGGGAAAAAACAAACCAAAAAAACTATTCAAATAATATAAAAGTAATAGAAAATGGAAGCCAAGGGTAAAATAACCCATCTCACTGGGTCTGTGAAGGAGCAGAGGGAGGACGGTAAATACGGATGATCATGTCTTGTGGTGCATCAATGCTGGATTGTGATGATGTAGTGTAAAAGTGTGGGTGCAGTGTGTTTTCTTGTCATAATAAACTTGGAGAACTCTGCTGGTACAAACAATTCAAAGTTTCAAATATATTCTCTCCTGCCTGTCTGTATTTGCATCAAGTGTGTTGATGACTTACCTAAACACAAAACAGTTTCCTGTAGTATTTCTGCACACCTGTTGACTGACAAACACACACGACATCCACACTGTGCTTATTAAGCTTAAAGCAGCATTCCACGTTTTAAAGAATATGTTGACTCTTGAACAAATACCGTGTCTTGCTGTCCACAGCATCAACATGTCATCGGACCGTTTTGTTTAAAAGTAATTTTTAGAGAAAAACAACACCACTGTGACTTATCACTCTGGTGCCACGACTGTAATCTGAAATGTCAGGAAACATTAACCATGTAAAATGGCTAGCTTCAGTTGTAAATAGTGTACGTTACAGTGCAAATATTCAGTTTTAGGTGATACGTGACATTCAGAGCATCCCAGTGAGAGAGCAGGTTTTCACACTGGCAGGGACAATGGATGTAGTGTTCTCACTTAGACTGAGAAACAAAAGGTGGGTGAAGTGAAGGGTACATAAACAGAAAAAACTGACTGGGTTTCAGAAAAAGCCTAATCCACAGGCAAGAACATTAGCAGGAACAGCCTCCTTCACTGACAGGCTGCTCTGGTGGCTTCTCCAGCTTGATGTCGATCACTGAGGGGTCAAGAGTTAAAGAACATTGGAAACATGTCAAACACTTACGCCTTTTCAAACAGTTTGTTCAGCTCTCCACTAGGGCTGGGCGATATGATGATATATATTGTCTGGACAATAGAAAATTTATATTGTATGAAGCTCTATCGTTTACTTTGTAGCAGTATTCTACATAAAGATACGCTTTATGGCATGCCCACGCACGCTGCAATATATCTACAAACATGGAGGAAGACAGCAATGGATCATATCAGACCAGTAATTCACCAGCCAAGCCAAACCAAACCGAGGCAAATGTACCTGAAAGTTCTGTCGCATGGATGCGTTTTGGATAGAAAAAGACAGACGCTTACCAGAAAACAATTTGTGAAGCATGCCTGCTCCTAGGCCCAACAAACATATGTACGTTTGAGACGTGTAATGCAATGATATAAAAGATGTATATGAAATTTTGGTCATATCACCCAGCCCTACAGTTGGTTTCATCTGAGGGGAAACACTACAAACCTATCTGAGGAGCAACTGTTGGTAAGAAGTAAACATTTTGTGAAACAGTCTTGACTTGAATCATGACACGCCCTTGAAAAAATAAATCTGATGGGGTGTCGGTCAACCTTTTTAACCATGAACCTATTATGCTAAACAATGCTTTCTTTCAGGAAAAACATGACTCTTTATACAACCACAAGGTGCAATTGAAGACTTTTGATGTCATAATAGATTGAACACCTGTGAGATTTGACAAAATATGTCAAATACATTATATTTTACACATTAGAGCCCTGAAACCAAACCAAATTTGTGGCTTTCAGGACTCAGAGGGTTAAATGACAACAGCGAGAAGTCAGTGCTACAGAAGATTTTTTCCTACACCAGAGATCAGCACTATGACGTGGCATGTAACAGAGTCATGAAACCTTCTGAATCTGTCCTGTCATGTCAGGCTAACACACTGACGTGTACACAAAGGATACTGTCCTCTCTGCTCTTGTCCTGTGTGGTATCCATGCCAGGGAGGGCAGCTGCCACGCGACGGAAAAGCTGGAGGGAAAGAAATAGATGTAACCAGTCAGAGAGATACTTAAAGCAGGCCAAAAACACAAAAGGAAATCAAGCAGGCATGCACAGTGTAATGCCATTAGATATATGATTTTTCCAAGCTCTGCTTCAAGCTTGCACAGAGGAAGACATCCGTCAGAGCTTTTTCAAATACATGTATAATTGTAATAAAGCAGCTTGTCTCTGAGCTGCTGCAGGGACATTTCTGTGCAGAGCAAGTGGCTTGAAAACAGAACATGGTTGAGCTTTACTGATATCTTGCAGTGAAAGTCTGGGAGACTTTCAGGAAAATATGGATGCAATTTAAGAGAAACATGTTTTATTTATGATGATCTTCATGTGGATCCCCAATAAACTGCATCTTATGGGCTTTGGTTGGATAACATGCAGATCTCATGTAAAACATATGCTGGTATGGTGGTAATCAGGGGAGTGCAGCTTATTGGTTTGCAAACTCTGACCCATCTCTTTTGCTTTAGGATGAAAAGTTGGCCGATTGTAAATACTTAAAGAAGGTGGGAGAGAGCTTGAGAAACAAAATCCATGCACCTCATCGGAAGCCGACGTTCAAAGCACTTCTTGTGAAATAGAAGCCAATCAGAAGAAAGCATGAGTGCTGTCAACACACAAAGGTGCACGCCCTCTACCTGTTTGACATTGTAGCCTGTCTTTGCACTTGTTTCAATAAACAGAACATTCATCTCTTTCGCTCTCTGTTCTCCCTCCTCAGTGGTTATCTGTCTGTGATGAGCCCACAAGTCACAGCCGCACAACACAAGAACACAGATAGGAACACGCACATACCGCCACAGACAATAGCACACGGACAGGAGAGGAAAAACAAAAAAACAATACTGATTATGTTGAAATGTACTATCAAGCCGTGCCCCTTTCTGCTGCTGCTGCCGCTGCTGCTCAACACTAAAAGCCTCCCAGATGACCTTTAAACTGTCCAGCATGAAAAACGGATCATTAATATTTAAAAGAAACATTAAACATTTAGGGATATACAGATTTGTTTTGTAATATTTGGGCTGCAGACTCTTTTTTAGCACAAAGAGGAAGCTTACTCATTTGTAATAAAATGAAAAAATGTATCCCAAAAAGTTTTTAACATTGCTACAAATTTGGAAAAAGGCCTCTTAACGTCTCATTTCATTGGGGGACTTTTGGAGATGTAGCCCAGGCAGCAGCTTCTGCAGCAGGTCTACAGAGCACGACTCACACACACCCTTACCTGCTTTACGTTGTAGCCCGCTTTTGCACTAGTCTCAATAAACATTACATTTAGTTCTCTGGCTTTCCGCTCCCCCTCTTCAATAGATACTTGCCTGTGGTAGATAAGGTGGTTAAAAGATGCACAGCAAAGAATGCAACTACATTTATCAGATAGATAAAATGCATCGTGCTCGGGACACTTGCATGATTAAAATGAAGAAACAAACGTCTGTTAGCTTTGATTTCCATGTAGGAAAGACATAACTTGTTCGGATGCTGCACGCAGACTAATGTGAACAAGTCACCATAGGAAATCAGTGACTTCATTGGTATGTGCTACTTGGAGACGCAGCCAACACTGAGGCAAGAACAAGTTACCTTTTGTCTGCAAGGTCTGTCTTGTTTCCAACCAGCATGATGATGACATCACTTCCTCTCTCTGTTCTGACATCATCAATCCATTTTGTGGTTTGTTGAAAAGAGTTTACATCTGAGAGAAGAACAAAGGGGGAAGAAATGCATCATAATTCAGGCGAGGAAAAGTCTTTGACCAAGACTAAATTTACTCTTCAATCGGTCTGAAATTCAGGATAAATAACAGACGACGCAGCCAAAGTGGCATCACCTACTTGTGATGTCGTACACTACGACAGCAGCAGCGGAGTCTCTGATGTAACTTGGGATGAGGCTGCGAAATCGCTCCTGCCCCGCCGTGTCCCACAACTGCAACCTTATCTGTGGGGCAGGAACAGGATGGGACGAAAAATAAGAAGAAAAACAAAAGGAGGAAAAATAGAGGGGAAGAAAATAAAACAAATAGACAAATGAGCTAAGTCCACATGGCAGAAAGCAAAGTGAAAGAAAACCAAATAAAGTGAGACTGATGGGAAAAGAGACAGCCAGAGAACAGACAGAGCATCGTGCATGCGGGTAGTGAATGACCATCAGAGAGAGCAAGCTGTCTGGGCCTGGAGGGGAAAGAAATAAATAATCACCCTTCACTTGTCATCAACCCTCCTCTCTTGATCAAGTAAGGTGTGCTTAATTTAAAAAATATGATGAGAGATAGATGGAGGGGCAGGAAGGAGAGGAAGAAAGATGTCAGTTGAAGGTGAGAGCAAACACTGAAAACGAAAGCTGTCCCAGAGCTAAAATATCCTGATCACACTAATTTGGTAATATAATGCTGAGGGTGTGTGTTTGTTGGAAATAAAATAAATCAGCTGTTAAAACATGTGATCGGCATGCAAGTGTCCTTAACATTCGTAGAACAACTGTGCTGCCTGATAACCTCCCTGATGGGGATCTGGACTACAACCAGCTGCAGAGAAGATTGATTTACTGGAAATGAAGAAAGCAAACTTACTGTTCTGTCTTCAAGGTACATGGTTTTTGACAGGAAATCTATTCCTATTGTGGCCTGAAAATAGATAATAATTAGTAAGATGTGCATTGCACTATTCAGTTAGCATTAATTAGCATTATCAATGAGGGTTAAAAAAAGTAGACTCACCTGATAAGTATTGTCAAAGCTGTCATACATGAACCTGGTAATCAATGAAGTCTTTCCCACTGAAACACAAGAAGACATGAAAGAATAAAATTTTCAGATTTATAGTTCAGCTGGTATATTTTAATTTAACATAAAAGTAATTAAGCTTTCTGACAAAAAAACAATCAGTTCAACTAGAACATCATCAACCACATAATGACATAAAACACTGAATGAGTTCAAATCACAGGGTGATGTCATGAAATGTATCGTTTGAACAACAGTCCAAAGGCCAGCGATGTTTCTGACAGTGATCAATTCTCTATCATTAACAACATTATTAACCTGTAGGAACTTGTTTTATTCTGTTCTATTCAACTAAGCATTCATTTAAATGCGCTGGAAAAGGAGCTTGTAGTAGTCCTTTAAAAGGGTATAATATCTGATTCACTGTATTAACTATAACATTCATAAAACCAGACTGTCCTTAATTCCTTGTGTGAAAATGTGTGTGCTGTTATGCACATCTTCTGCACACGTAGTCAGACTTAAAAATGCATCTCGGATGAGACGAGGCTCAGGCCTAGTGCACTATCAGCAGTAGTACACCCAACTATTTTCATAAAATTATATGCTAGAAAGTTACAGAATAGGTTACGTTTTTCCAAACCAAGTAATTAGTGATAATGAGGAAAGTATCAAGATAAGCCCATGAGCATCACAGATAAAAACACCGAACAGTGAGCTAAATCTCACAGCTCAACTTGCAGACTGGTTGCCCAGCAAGAACTATGTTGAACTTCGTTTTCTAAAGCTGAGGAAAGTTCAGAAGCAAGTTTGGTTTCTGTTGTAATTATGACTATTTTCATGTGTGGTCTACTGTGATGATTTCAGGCCCACATTCATTAAGAACATTATGAAGCTATTTATCACAGCATTCAACATTTTTAAATGTAGATGTTTCGCCAAATGTATTTAATCTCAAACATCACTTCTACAGCATCAGAGCAGAAAAGACTCAGGAAGTTGCTTTGAGCAAAGGAATGGTGCTCCCAATGTCGGTCTGTTTTTGCTGAGCTCTAGTTACATTATCAGTTTCAATGTGCTTCAAGTGATGGGGACATGGCAAAAGCCACAAAGCTGTTTACATGGGAACAAGGAGCCACAGCTGATTACACATCGTCTGACAAACACAGTGTCTGTCTGCCTTATCTTGATCAGTCAAATTACAGGATTAAAATGTGGAAAAAAATAATGAGACAAAAGGTAGAAACCATAATTTTCTCAATATCACCACATTCTGTTCTTACAATAAAAACACTGATCCAATCAGGTTGATCGGAATGAGTTCATAATACCGACCACATTATGCTTATGAGGTATTATAGACTTAAGCAGGCGTCCCCCCACCCCCCTCTCTTTTGCATTTCACTAAGCGGGTATAGCCAGTGGATAATGGATGGATGGATGGATATTTTTATGAAAAGGGCTTTACAAATATGATTTGATTTCAGACTAGACAATATGGACCCAAATAAAAACAGTTTCTTTATTTAAAGTTAGTGTTGACACATTATAACTTTTATTTCACTGCATTACGGCTGCTTTTGCCACTATCATGACATGATCATCATTACAAACAACAGTCTTTAAATTGCCTCTCTGTAAATCTTAATGCCACTATCATAATATGAGCTCACTAATACTATTATTCACCTAACAGTTAAATAGGAACAAATATATATTCTATAGTTATATAGAATTATTATACAGAAACAGTAATAAAAATACATTTATTTTGCCTTATACTTTGTAAATAAAAACTGCACACAAGTGACATCATCAATCCCCCATCTATCAAAAGATTTTTTTTTATAACTTCTTTCATCCTGCATTTTTTAAAATGCAGACATGATCAAGACTATCCTAAAATACACAACACAAAAAACAGGCAAAAAAAACAACCTATGATTACATAGTTAGCCAACAGTTCTGACAGGTTTAGCAGGTCTGGGATGCTTAAATAAACAAAATCGCTATTTTACTATTTAGATAAAAGACAGGGGAACAACTCTTCTTTTAAATTATTCATTTGATTAAAGTATTTGATTTTACGAAATATTATGCAATTGAAATCTAGATTAATTTAAGTTGATAATATTTTTTTTTATAAAGTATTTTTCTAACTGCTTACCTAAATAATTTGGATTTATTTCTTACTCTATACAATCTGCTCAAATCATCAACTGCAATATAAAACTTTTTTTTTGTCATTACCGAACATAATTATATAGAAATGACAGTGCCATGATTTTAGTAGATCGAAAGCCCCTCTAGAAAAAGTATCTGGAGTGAAGTGAACTCACTTAGAGATCCTCATGCTGTATACAGGTTAACAAGGAATGCAATGGGAGCTGTGATTTTCTTTGAATGCTTAGAATGGATTTATTTTCCTTGCATACAATGTTTACCTGTGGATTGAGTATGTCTTTATAAGTGTGTACTTTGAACAGCTGTAGTAAAGTTAGTGAACATGTGCAGTGGCATCTTTATGAACAGGATAATTGCTATGATGTTTCCACACGATAATCTTTTTTCCTTTGGCTTATTACAGTTTGCTCAGTCTATATAGACCTTCTCACTGTTTCCGAAACTTTAATTAAATTCTATGAGGCGTTAGCTATCCATTGAGACCAATATTGTGCATCCTGACCTGATAATTGTGGAGTTATTGTTTATTTAATTCGGGTAGGTCTGTTAAGGCAAAGCAAACAAATCCCCCAAAACCTCAGTGCTAATCGGAAAGAAAACTTGGTAAACTAAAATTTATTCTATTTAATTGCAAGATTCTTTTGCAGACAACGGTAGAAAGATAATGTATACAATGCAGCCACACATATACTTTATAAAAGAGGCTCATGATTTTAAAATGTGGGTCCATACTATAAACTCCCTTCCTTAGACTTTTCCCAGTCTAAATACAGCCTGTGTTCACTTTGGCTCATAATGAGAGGAAACACCAGGAATGCTACCGGTCAGGTTCAGGTAAGTGGGAAGCGCCCCAAGGGTAGAAAAAATTTCATGTATTGGATGGATTACATTTAAATCAAACTAATTATATTCTTCTAAGACAACAACAAATTCAGCACCCAACAGGAAGCTTAGGTGATGCCCATGGTTAAAAAAGAAAGAAAAGAAAAACTATATAGCAGTACGGAAGGGGGGAAATAAGTTGAATTTCCATTTAATAAATAAATTACTTTGATCCACGACATCATCGTAGATTTGCATTGGCTTCTACTGTATGTCGGTGTGACAATAATACCACAAGACGATTAACTAACAAGTTGACTAATAGGTGAACACGTCAATTTCCACGGCTGAGTTCTCTGTAAGAAAGTTCTTCAGTGATAAAGCCAACGTGGACATTCATACATTGTACCATCAGTGTCGCAATGCTACCACTGTGCCAAGTGTAAGGATATACAGCTAATGTTGCCTAGCTAACTGGTTGGCGTTAATCACTAAACCAATCCATTGAACGCAAGTCTCAACTTTGGTGTCCGACAATTCAGGTTCGACAACACCCGCAGCTTTAACTTTTGTGACAGACTTACCACTCTGTTCCCCGAGAAAGACCAATTTGAATTTTCTTAAAGGGTTTCCGAAGTCTCCTGCCGCTGACATGACTGAATCAGACAAGTCCTGGCGATACTTCCAAGCTAGCCAGCTAATGCTAGCAAAACCAGTTGTTGTCAGTTATCAACGTCCGGGATCCGTAGAGGTTCACAGGTGTTGCGAAGCCTTTTAAGGGGCCACCTGGTACGGATTGTTGCTCTACAATCACTCTTTCAGACTTCAAACCACTTTCAGCTAACTCAGTAACTACTGCTCTCAAGTTAGCATTACTCCAGTTCAGTCTGACATGTCCACCGACGAGCTACCCCGGACCACTTCTTCTTCTGACAAAAAGTTAGCACGGCTTAGCATGGAAGATACATTGGTATGCTGCCCCCTACTGGTAAAGTGAAGACACGGTGATAAAGAAGAGAAATCCTTTTTATTACTTTTCGTCAACATGAATGGACACCATTTGATGTAAAAATATGTATGCAGCCGGTTATATAATAGCCAAACAAGTGGTTAAATATCAAAACATAACAGTTTGTGAAAAAACTTGTAATGCATATAAATATAAATACGTGTATACATATGTATCCACCAGAGGGCGCCCTAATATTACAGCCGAGATTAAAACAAGTAATCTATACCTATATTTTACAGTCGTTGATCTATACATTAATCTAATAAAATGCTCCGAGGGGCCTGGCTGTTACTGATGTTAAAAGCATGCCAAGAATTTTTGTATTTTTCTAAGTACGATCTTATTTGTTGGAGTAGCATTCAACATGAAATACAAAGTTTTAAATTAAAGAAAGGGTGTTAATTTCTTTTGTCAGAGATGTGTAAGCTCTGTCACTATAAGTAGGTTAACTTGATTTACATGTTATTTATTAATTAATTTATTGAGCAGTCACTGTAAACCCCTTGCCCCTGTATAATAATTACATATATATTTCTGTAATATTAGACAGAAATTAGTACTTTTCCCAGACAGTAGTTTGATCATATTGACCAATCTCTGTCACTAATAAAAAGCAGAATCTCTTCTTGCTGGGGGAAAACCATTTTGAGACATCGGTGTGTTGTGCACATGTGCTGTCTTATATTCAGTTTACTGATGCCAATTTTTTCTGGCGACCTTTCAGCATCGAGCCATCTGGCGTTAATTATTTCTGTAAATAAAACGAAAGCACAGTTATGGGTGGCAGTATCTATGTGTAAAAGTAGAAATTGTTAGGCCTTCTATTTTCTTCTTCTTCTGTTTGACACTTTCCCCAAATTTTTAACAAACTGTGATGTTTTCAGGATCTTCTGTCACATTTAGGCCTACTCAATTCTACATGACAGAGCTCATTTGACAGAAGCTGTTCTGAAGGCTGAAGCCCCGTGGCAACATGCAGGGTGACTTAATTTATCTGCTGATCTAAAGACAGGACAAAAAGAAAGAGCGCTTTCAGTTCTTTTATTTTAAGTATCTGCACATCTGGTCCTCACCGGGCCTTAAATTTAGGGAAAAACAATCTTAGAAAAACAACATGACATGTTTTACAGTTAATGTCCCTACAGTATCATCAATTTAACAAAAGCTAAGCCAAGAAGCAGAATCAGCATGTAGGAAAATTGATAAATTGATAGCTTGTCAAACCATAATCTGAATTCATCACTTTTTGAAGATGGTCCGTGTTTGTGGAGAGGCAACTTCAGGTTATTCAATTTTTAGAGCATTTGTTTATATCAGGCTCTACAAAAGTCTCAGTATACCATCTCAATCAGGCTGAGGTCTGAAGTTTTACAGGACTAAGATATTTTCTCTGTCAGCCATTCTGTAGGAGATTTATTGCAGTACTTGAGATCATTGTCCCGTTAACGTATTTCTCCTCAGCAGATCTCGCTGGATCGAATGTGATGTCTGTTGATCTTTCTTTCATTGTCTCCACCCCAACTGCTCAAGGCAGATGGCCGCCCTACCTGAGACGGGTTCTGCTGGAGGTTTTTCCTTCCTGTTAAAAAGGGAGCCTTCCTTTCCACCGTCTCCTCAAGCAAGATTAGATGCAGTCTGTTGGTTTCCTTACTTTGGTTATTTGCTATGAATTGGCTTCTATGAATTAATGTATGACAATCAAATTGGCTCAAACTGATTATCTGTGAATTGACCTGAGATGGCAATATCATAAATTAGCGCTATACAAATAAAGCTGAATTGAACTGTTGCATTCTCCAAATTAAGCCAAGTTGGAAGTGTACGATGATGATCTGATGATTAAATGCACTGAAAAATAGTGGCTAGCTGCAAAGGGAAATACCAAAGATGTACTTAGTTTTTTACAGACTGCTTCTGCACTTTGGCTCAGTTTCTATTTAACAAAATAATGTCAGTGTGTGATGCATCACAATTTGTTGTTTATCTAAAGATACATCTACTTTATTTTAGCACCTGGTAAGGGATTAATGATTATCTTTATCATTATTCTCAGATATGTAAAAGCTCAGGATTGAAAAGGGACGAACTTTGTGCATCATGCCGCTGCATGAGTGAAAACATTTGCATAAACAATTCATGCTTGCATTGCATATTTTTGTATTCAGTACTTTTAAAACACAGATCTTGAAATGTTTCTCAGCAATTCAAATCGGAAAAAAGATAAAATAAATTCAAAATAGCAACATACTAATCTTTCTACACAGGTTTTACTTTCATGATTTAAATCAACCTCAGTTTACAAAACGTTTTTAGTGATAAGATGAGCAGCTGTGGGCCAGAGGCTTATTCAATATCTTCCATATCCAGAAGGTTTTGTGTAAGATACTTTAATTTTTTTATATCATTTTCTCTCTTTCTGATTCTTCAGTAAGGCAGAAATAATCTACCGTGACACATTTATGAATAAGCTGTGGTCTGCTCCTTCTACCTACGTTCACTGAAATACCAAAGAAAGTTTAATCATAATCTTACTCCCACTTATCAATAATCACTTCTTTATTCCATATTTCTTTAAATGTCCTAGTTTTGGAGATAATTTCATGTTGATTTGGTTGATTTTATAATCATATACATGGGCTTGATTATTAATTATTCCCGTAGAATATTTAAAAATCTATAAGGGCATTTATGTGGTCATATTTCTTTGCATAAAATGAAACATGAGCTCAAACAAAAAAACATATTCCACATATTCAACATCTGGATCCCTAAAGAATGTACACCAACCAAACCTTTTGTTGTAAACCCTGGTTATAATATCGACTAAATTACATTTGTGATGCAATTCATATGGTTTATTGGTGATTTATTAAGTATGGTCAGTAGTGTGTTTCCGCCTGCTTTAGCTGGCTAGTTCTAGGTCAGTAAAGACACCTGAGTCCCTCTCATTCATGCCATCCAGCTCTTCCTGGAGCATGGACCGGCTGATGCTGGCTCTTCAGCTGCTCTGTTTGCAACCCAAGCCTTTGTAAACCAGAGCCATCACACTCCACTAGTCCACCTCCCCTACCTGCTTACACACTATTACACCATATGTCCTTGCTAAGGGAAAGACCCCCTCCCCAAGTCCCCCTGCGGAAGATGCTGAATCGACAAAATCTCCTCTGCTCACTGTTTCCTCCAGCGAGCCTTGCTCTTTATCTCTCTCGTGCACACATGAAGGCATTTTGCATGTGGGCTGCACACACTGTAAAGGTTGGAGTACATGTTTGCGATAAACACGCTCGTCCTGCAGCTGCTGGCTCTTTTTTTTAAGGTTTTTTAAATTTTTCCGAGAGCATCTCAAGGGCATGCAACTGACTCTGCAGCTTAGTAACTGTCAGCACGGAGAGAGCGTGCAATCCAAAATCAAAGAGGCGGAACTAAAGGGAGGTGCGGGGGAAATGAATTGAACTTGTCACCTCAAGCCATGACTTCACTCTGGTGTGCTGGTCTCACGTCTGGCCACTGCATCGTTTACTTCTGCAAAACTTGACTCAGTCTTCCAGATGGGCAACCCCTGCTGTGACTCAAAGCTCGGAAACAACCGCGCGGTTCTTCATTTTTGAGCATATCCTCTATTTCCTTTGCTCTTAGGTGAAGATGTACACCTGTATTCATCTGGTGAATGTGAATATGTTAATTACACGCCATACATCTGCCCGCATCCATGGGTGTAATGGAGGGAGACCGTCACATTTCCTCTACACCTTAACATAAATCTGATGAATGCGGCTTTCAATGTCACAGCAAAGTACAATACAGTGCTCATTTCTCTTGAGAGGGAGAGAATATCGCAGCTTTAATGGAGGGTGTCCGAGGGACAGAAAGATAGGATGAGGGAAGGATAGAAAGAAGGGCATGAGGGTTTGGGTCAGGGTAAAACTGTGATGTTCCCTTCCCTGGAGCAGCAAGATGGAGAAAGGGAGGAGATGGATGGGGGACGCAGTGTTGCAGAACCACAATTCTCCTGTAATCCTCCTCCTGGAAGCACGGGCTTGATGATGTGTGACAGAAACTGAAGGAAAAGAGGAAGAGAGCATTTAAAGTGCGCGAGTACCCCTACTGGAACAAAGGATTGTAGTAAAGTCAGGGCAGGAGGTAGGGCTAGATCTCAAACCCATCTTTTTCTGTGCCTCATCAGGCGGGCGCAGGCACAACAACACGGTGGGAGGCATTCTTGCAAGCATAAGTGAAGCAGTGATCAGGGTAGCAATCCAAGCACATTTACCAGAGGAGACACGGAAGGAGGGAGGGAGGGAGATGAGAGGGAGCAGATCTATGAGAGGAGGAGGAGGAGGGGGGGTGTTGCATGCACACAGAGTGTGACAGAGACCGATGAGCGAGAAAGAAGCTCAGAGCCAGAGAGGAGAAGCACAGAGCAGAGATGAGGACCGAACACTGAGGCAGAGGTAGTTGGAAGGACTGAGATCTGCACGCAGACTTGAGCCAAAGAGGGGAAAGAGGAAGTAAGTGAAGGGGGAAGGAGAGCGGGAGGGGAGGGAGAGAGGGAGAAGCGAGATGATGGAGCCCAGAAATAGATTTCACCGGACAGCTCTTCATCCCTGCTCTCTGCAGCAGACATGACTCCCGGTATTGGAAGGTGCTGAAATTAGCCAAAAGGGGGGAAGACACAGGACAGCGGCTCTGCAGCTTGGGTTCAGCCTCGCTGGATGCAGCAAGGCAGCTGATTTATTACTGAGGGGCTGGGTGGCAGCATGCTTGCGCGCACGGGTCTGAGCGCATGTGTGTGTACGCAGGTTTTTATGGGTCTGTGTAGCGCTCAGAGCCGCGGGAGCAACCATTCCTCCAGTCATGAAATGACATTCAGCAGGCGGGAGCCTTGTGTGCTGGTGTGGATCTGCAGTCCTCAGTAGGAAGTGGGAGAGGGGGGATTCAGAGCTGTCATCGTGTGACTGTGTGTGTGTGTGTGTGTGTGTGTGTTTACAGTGCTGTTCGCTGAGGTGAGCCAAGGAGGATCAGCTGTGGGCTATGTGGTGTGCGAGTGTGTTTAGGTTATAGCAGCAAGGGTGCAGCAAAGGCAAAGATACACAATGCAAGGACGAGTGCCGAGCGGCGCTGATGGCAGGGAGAACAGCTGAAGTACAAGGAGTGCCCTGGGGGTAGGGTGGAGGACGAAAGAAGACAAGAGGAAGAGGAGGAGAGAGAAACAGTGAAGGGACAGAGGGAGACAAGTGGAAAAGAGAGGGCGATCATGGCTGTCATACAGTGAGCTATAGCATATGCTGTAGTGCAGAGTGGAGTGGTGCGGCAGGGGGAGGACAAGCATCACTGCACTGGGGAGGGGGAGAGGGAAAAAGGAGGGGGGGAGGCAATCAGTTCAGCACCTCTCCTTCACTAGAGAAGGAAGCACAGCGGGACGGGCCCAGAAGAAGACACCGACTCCCGTTCACTGAGACGCACTGACGGGGAGTCAGGTGAACGTGTAGAGGTCAAACGGGAGCCGGTGTGGGACGAGGGTGGTGGTGGGGGGAAACCCCTTGTCGGTACCTCAACGGCGCAGGCTGGTCCTGCAAAGGAGAGGAACGAGTTGGCTGAACACTGAAGGGTCGGCTGCCGAAGTCCCGTTTCTTCTGACTGCGCTGCTGCCTTTCCATCGCCATGGGAGAATGGACCATCTTAGAGAGGCTGCTGGAGGCAGCTGTCCAGCAGCACTCCACTATGATCGGGAGGTAAGACTCTGATTGGTTTGGTATGAAGGTGTTGTTATCCCGTTCAGTGTGTGTGGTTTTGTTCTGAGGTGAGTGTTTCTATGTACAGTACACATTGTCTACGGCACAGTTAATGGCATCCCTACAGAGACCCCTCCTCCTCAAGGCTTGTCCCAGTGCTCTCCTCTGTTCTACAATCCCCCACAGTCTTCCCTGCCTCCCCCGTCCTTTCCTCTCCCCTGCTCTCCTCACTTATCCTCCACACCCATCACTAGTTAAGGGATAAACTAATTGCACATAATCGATAGCAGGCTCTACTAGGCATTATGGTTAATGCACTTTCCTGTGTTGATAAGACCAAATAGCCCCGACTATTGATAGATAATTCTTGGCCAAAGACCAATAGGACAGAAGGAGAAGAGGGGAGTAGGAGTGAGAGGAGAGCAGAGGTGCGGAACATGAAAGCAGGTGTGGAAGATATAATCAAATGGTGGGAAATGACTCTGACTTCAAGAGAAATTAGGGAAATAAATTAAATTCAATTTGCTGTTAGTGGGAGACACCGACTCACATCGTGCTGAACGTGTCGGATCACCTGCTGTATCAAATGCGGGAATTCGTTTGTGGTGGAGAGTTGAACAGATGAGCTCATAGATTGATTAACAGTGGAGACATGCCATGGAGACATGCTGTAAAATCTGTGTGAAATATGTGCTCCACATCATCTCTGTGGGATTAATGAGATGCAAAAATGGAATTTTCCACCCATTGAACACAATGCAAATGTCACGCTGGGACGCTCGTTTGAAAAAGTGAATTGTCAACATGCTTTGGCCTGTGAAAGCTGGACGTGTAGATTTGTCAATTGAAAATTGCTTTTCAGGTAAAATATATCAAAACCTTGAAAACGATGCTCCTTTCATAAACCGCATCACAGGAACAGTAGAATAATCAAACCTCTCTAATTTAGCTGTTAGGTTTTTGTATCTTTACATGTGAGTTAAAAGAGGGAAGATTTGCTCACGCAACCATTTATCAGATTGTGCAGAGCGTCAGAAGAGATATAATCAGTGACACTGTAAATGCATCAGAGCGGCAGAGATGATGTGAGCCACACTATACCTTTCAAAGGGTGATTCTGGATCTGAAGCCATTCATGATGGAGATTTTCCTTCCAAAAAAAAAACTAAACCAAGTTATTTCACATAGTTCTTCCTCACTGGTTAAAAGTGCATTAACCATGGAAATCACCTGGTCTAGTCCCTAAATGGAATGAAAACCTACACATTGACTTGATTTAAAGGTGCATTAAGCAATATATTTGTTTATTTTAATCATACCACTGCCTCCCATTTATGGGATTATTGTTGCCACTACCGAGAATCATTATCCCAATTTGAAGCTCTACACAGCTTTTAGCCAGTTTCATCTCGCTGTTTTGGTTCTCTGAGTGACAAAAACCAAAGTAATGGTCGTTTACTGATGGACGTGGGTAGCCTTCGCTGTCTCCGAGGCTAAGACAAGCTAACCGTATGCTAACCGCCCAGCGTGATGTCGCAACAAGCTGGAGTAACCGGTGAAGGAAGGTGGACATTAAGCGGAACCAAATGAGACAGATATTTGTTTCATTTTCTGGAAGAGCAAAAAAGGGCTAAACGCCAGTGAATATTGGAATTACATTCAACAGGTGGCCAGAAAAAGGAGACCAAAGGGATGTCCGTGTTGCTCTGTTTCTGCTGGATATGTGAGTAGGCAACTGTTTGCTAACATGTCAGCTATAACAACTTCATAAGCTAGATGCTAACTGTTGTGATCTTGTTTCGGAGTCTTTCCGCCCCCTAGTGGTCAAAAATTACTTAATGCAGCTTTAAAATCCAGTCCTGGCAGCTGAATCAGTAAAACCCTGCAAGTACAGGGTACAAAGAATGTTGAAAAATTAATGTCTGGATGATTCAAGCCACCTACAGTCTTTCAGAGGCACAGAAGCAACTCTCAATTTGTCTGCTACCTCTTTCAAAGTCATAATGAGTACTCTGAGGATGAAATGGTGATTGTTAAATGCTTAATTTGAGCAATTTGTTGATCATGCACTGAACTGTCTGAACATTATAAAGGGTTCCCTGAATACATGGAATATATTAAATACATCGATCAATGCTTTTCTGGAACAATTTATAATAATCCTTTTTGCATCAGTGTCTTTTTGTCAGAGTCTAGTAGATATTCTAGTAGTTATTTTGTCAAACTGTCTTCAGTGGCATGTTGATAGTTTTTAACATGAACTAGTAAATAAAAAAACACCCTGCTACAGGGCATAGCTTGTGCAACATCCACAACTATGTGCTACAGTGCTGAATACACTGAGTTGCGGTGTAAATGATCCCTTCGTGTTTGGCTTCCCTCAAACTGTGTTTGTCCTACAAGGCTCTCTAGTTGACCCAACAGGGCAGTAGCTGTAACATTAGACGCTCCTTAGTGGGGTTTCCTCTTTATATTCTGTTTCCCTAGGGTATATAAGCCAAAACAAATTGTCTTTGGAATCACTTTGCACAGTTGTTGTGTGTTTTGTGTTATAGACAACAGATTTTTTTCTTTTAAATCTTTTCCAAGCTAATTTTCCCCCTCTTAGTTAGTTCGCTTGCAGGATTTTAAGAAAGGCATTTAAGGAATTTTCAGCAGTTTTTTGTGCTGAGTTTAGGTTAGACTGTAAGAGTTTACGATGAAGGAATGGTCTAAACTGAGGCTTTTTACCTATAGAGTTTTTTTTTAGATGTTAGACATCAGTTATTTTAGCAATTATACATTAACCACCAAAGATAACTACCTGAATCCAAATCCTAAGCATGTGTCTGCATGGTCAGGAAATCAGTGACACTTACGGATGTACCGGCAAGTTGGAGAATTGTTCACCACTGGCACACTTTTTGTGCCGTGAAGGTGCCTCCTAGATAATTAGTGAGCGATTCCACTAAATTATACTAAGTCCAAATTTTTGCACTGACCTCTATGGGTTGAAAGGTTCGAGTCTGTTGCATACCTGACTACGCCCAATGGTGCAGTTGGGCGTAGTCAGATGTGGTCCATTGCACTTGTGAACACAACCAACTGTGATGTAGTGTTGCACTGTGGTGCATTGTGAAGTCTGCCACTTCACTGAGTGTGGCCCGAGCATGCAGCCACTGCTCGATAACATCACGAGTAAGACGTTCAGCCTGTATGTGTCGATTCTTTTAACAAATTTGCATGTGTACCCCTTGCAACACAAAGGATGCAGTTCCAAAGTAGAGAACAGTGATGTCTCCCCATGGCTGAAAAGTCTCCCCCGCATCAAACTTTGGAACATGGTTGCATGTCGGTCATCTTTTTTGAGTGCTGACACAGGAACTAGTCCCTCTGTCAGATTTCAATATTGTCTTACCCAGCTACAATTAAGCTGTTTCTTAATTGTAGGTTTTAAGCTAACCTATGCCCAGGCATAGGATAGGTAATTAACTTAGGAATACAGAACACTGTTAAAAATAGAAATGGACCATCTCCTCACAGCGGCATAGGTTAGCTTAATTATGGTCTTTGAAAGAGACAGACAATTGAGAGTTGCTTCTGTGCCTCTGACTAACCACAGGTGCCTTGCATATGATGATTCATTCAGAGATTAATGTTGTGTATTGTGGTTTCCATGAGCTTGTCTTCTAACTGGGCCATGTATGGTGTATGCATGGATAAAAGACGACTATAATCATGACTTTACATTGAAACAAATCATTATCAAGGATGAATTAACCTCATTAATGGCTGTGGCGTACACTTAGGCTACAATGACCCTGGGGCTCTCAGTAGTTAATAGCTGATAGCTGATAGTTGACTATCGTCTGAGCTGCCACAATCTGTTTTAGCAGTCTGTAAATTAAATGAATAAATGAAGTTGCTTTGGATAGCTGCTGAGAGGTGACAACAGATTTAAGTTTTTATTGTGTAAATATAGTCTATCTGAAATATAAGCCTTCACAAGAGTTCAAGCTTGTTTGATTAAAATTTACTTACTAATCTGTTATAAGTACCACACACTTTGTGGATCTATTGTCACCAAAATGAAAAGTTCTTCAGCCTTGATAGTGTTGTTGTTGTAAATGTCTCATAGATTTTTTTTAAATTTATTTTGTTCTGTTTTGTGTTTTAACATGTGATAATTCATTTAGTAAATTTAGTATTATTGCAGTTTCACTGTAAATATGTTGTTATTATACTATATAGTTGCTAGCAAAATTATTCAACCCTATCGCAACCCTATTGCAACCTAAGTGCAAAGTCGATTTGAATAATTTTTTGCTGGCAACGCTCATCTTGTACACATACTTAAAACAATATATATATATATTAATATTCTTACTACATGCAGTAATTCAAATTAAATGTATATTCCAGTGAGAGAAGTCCATGAGGATAACCAGTATGGATGTATTCCTTTTTTGAGTGATGATGCTGTGTTAGGACATTATTTTCTACCTGTAATTACAGGTAACATTTAATGCATTAACAAAAACTAGTCATGTATCAAAACTTGGTGCTGAGATGTTTTACAAACCACATGGCTGAGCATGTTAATGTTAAAAGAAAAGGGAAGACAAATGCACTTTAGCATGACAGGATCAAAGCTATGGGGTCTGATTATCTTACAGGTAGGAAGGAAAGAAGGAAGAAAGCATGTTGAGGCATATTTCCACTAGACTGCAACTGCAGTGCATAAAACAATAGAGCGAAAAGGGAGTAAAAGCAAGCAGAGGAAACAGAGCTAGAGTGTTCTAAGGAAAGACAAAAATGATAAAGGTGACTGGATGGGCATGAAAAGATGATGACAGCTGTAAAGGCAGAGATGAATAGGTAGACTGGGGAAGAAGGAGACAGGAAAAGGGAAAAGTTTTCTCTCCGCAGAGGTTTGCTGCTGAGAATCTGTGTCAGAGCCGCTGACCATCACTGCTGCTGAGGAAACAAACCGCACATAAAATCATTATGTGTCCCCAACACTGATGAGAGTTAATAAATATACACCAGGCCATTACCTTTTTTAAATGTCAAATTAATCCGGCAATAATGTTCCTGTGAAATGTTGTGTAGTTTGCACATTTGTACAGGCGCTGCTGTAAAAGCAACCCACCATTGTTTCATTTCCTCACAGAGCAAACACGCAAAAGCTGAATTATATTATTTGCTTCTTCGAATTTCTATATCTATATTCTCATTTGCCAGTGTAAAGGTTAGACTATTATTCATCATCTATCACTTCCCTCTTGAGCATTATAAATCATAAAATCTTAATAAATGTTGCATGCTGCGTGTTTCAGGTTGCAACACATGTCAAGTCATTCATTAAAAATGCATGGAGAATTGACTGGCCTTTTAATCCGGTGGACAAAGTGGTGCATGAAATACCTTGTTGCTTTTAGGCCTTAAAAAAATATATTTTTGAATGGACAGTTGTGTAAGGTTGGATGAACACAAACATTTTTATATTCTGGTTGGCTCTAAAAGCAAAGTACGACTTTGATGATGTCTGCCTCTTTCCTGCAGTCGTTCACTCTTATGGGTTTCACAAACTTGTTCTCTCCACTTCCTTAAATGGGTCAGGATATCCACAAGATGGAGGTACCCTATATTAAGAAGGACACCCTAGTTCTCCCAAAATAATCTGATATGTGAATACTTTGCAAAAAATTGAGGGCATCATCCTGTCTACAAGTAAAGCGTGGTGTTTGTATTTCATGTATCATTCATCGTCCTGTTCCTGAATGAAGAAGTTTGTGTTGCAAAGTGAAGCGATAGCAGCCATATAAGCAGCCGATGTGTAATCCATCATCTCGGCAGCAAGGAGTGGGACTGTGTTTCAAATTAAAGCGTTTCTCTGCACATCCACGACTGTCATTAGTTTATTTGTGCAGCAATAGCTGACGCTATCGATTATTCTGTTTGACGGGGCGATTTTTCCAGAAAAGCTGAGCTCAGCTTTCGTTCAGTAGCGGCTATTATTCATTTTAGCAACCAATCAGTGATGTGTGTGTGTGTGTGTGTGTGTGTATGTACGGGTGTCCTGATGTTTGTATATGAGTACAATGGATGTTCTGTGTTATTGTAGCATCATGTGTTGAAACTTGATAATTAGATTGGGACAGAATTTGTTCATGTTTTCCGCCTGTGAGACTTTGTTCGGTATGCAGATGTAGTAAATAATGCAATCTAGTTACACTTACAACTTTTTTATGCACAACATGGCAGCCACTTCCCAAGTAAAACCACATTTCTAAGGTGATTTTATTTAAATGTTTCATGTATGATTGAGCTATCATTAAGGTTTAACTTTTACACCTAAAGCATCAAAGAATCATGATAAATTCTGTGAAGCCGAGACAATTTGGCTTAGAAAACATTTAGAATATGTGAGAAGCAAGGAATTTGTGTCACCGTTGTGCACCGTTGCACTTTTATGACTCATATGGACACAGTGTTCTATCTATATACACATATTCACACCTGACACTAAACTCGCTAAACAAAATGTTCAAAAATATTTGATGCAAATATGTTAAAGAGAAGTTGACTGGTGTTAATGGTTTGTATTTTGATCCATTCAAACTGAGTAAGGTGGTAATGTCTGGGCTTCTGAAGATAAGAGAAAAATAGAAAGGGAAGTGTCTGAGAGGTTTAACTCTCAGCTTTTATAGAAAATTATTTACTATGGTCCTGTGTTCATCAACAGTTTTCAGGCTGAATTCCTTTTAGATGTCTGTATTGTCCCAGGCAAATTATTTCTAATACCCACATCCTGTAGATGAAGCACGAAGCGATACATTATCTGAATATCGTCTGAAAAATTATTAGTTCAAAGAGTTCAAGAAAAAGTGTTCAGGGACGTAGGACACAGGTGATTAACTGAGACCAGGATGTTCCTTTACTGCAGCTATAATTCCCAAAAAGTTGTGGCAATGTGTAAAATGTGTGTAAAGTCTAAATTTACCAATGTGTAGATACCCTCTTCTTTCAACATCTGTTCATAAATGTCTGGAAGCCATGGACACCGCTTGGAGAAGCTTTTTTTTTCAAAGGCTGAGATAGGAATCCAGGGTTCAACAGTCCTGGAATTTTTCTTACTATACTGTGTGTTTCTCATGATACACTAAGGTTTTTTAAGTTGCTGTAAGACATTTAGACTGCATAGAGGTTAGTCCAACACCCTGGACTCCTCTACCATGCAGCCTTGCTGTTATAACACTGTATATGCAGTTGTGTTTTAGGATTCTCTTTTAAACTTAATTCTGTCCTACTTTAATGTTACACATTATACCGTAACATGTATTTACAGTCACCTCTTTTGAGCCAAAAAAAAAAAATTGAATATTTTGCTACTAATCTAAAGACCTTTACAGACTCTTAGTAAAAGAGATTTTTTAAATTATCTTGCAAAATACCATAAGTGGAAATGGCACTACAAACTGAAGGCTGTGTTTGTAAAAAGCATGAGATTAAAATGTTAGAAAAAAATAAAAAATATTTTGTTCCCTAAAAAGTGACATTGCCATTTTCATGATTTGTTTTGTTAGAGCAAGGACCACGAAAAGCAATGTTGTGTTATGAAAAAAACAATTTTATGTAAAACCTCATTCAGGACAGAATCAATCATGAGCATTTCATTACTAACGTCAGGTCTGGTTTACATCTTTGAATTCCCCTTCTTTGCCTGTCTTCTGTGCACACTGGGCGACCGGGACAATGCCAAGTCAGCCGAGTCAGAGACCAATATGACAGACGCTGCAGTCATGTCCGTCTCATACGCTTCTGCTTGAGGACATAAAGAACTCAACAAATAATTCACTTGAATGATCTTTTGATTTGATCAAATCCACATTGCTAAAGATTAATTTTAAAAAATCCACAAATTCGGTATCTGTATATAGAAGATCAATATGCACTGCAACCTTTTCATTTGATCTAATATGCAAATATGCATCTCATCTCATTTCTGCACCTTCTTTGTGACACTGCTGTATTTCTAAATTATAGACACATATTTATCTACATTTTCTGACGAGATGTAGGTTTCCCTATCATCCTATCATTACTCTACATTATGAGCAGTCAGGATGTGACTTATGGAATATTCTGAAACCATATTTTGAAGCAATCAGCAAAATGTGCAGGGAGGGATCCAAAGAGAAATGCTGATGTGTTCATTTTAAGTTTTTTAACTTTCAAGTTATTTCAAACATACTTACGGTATGTATAATGTTTGCTTATCTGTGCTTGGATTGAAATAAAAGTGAGGGATTAAAGGTAAAAGGGTCATTTTAGATGACATAAAGACAAATGAGATGCAGCAAGCTGCATATGGTGTGCTGCACGGTCTCATCATGCATGGTCACGCTGCGCAGTGAGATGTTAGAAAAGCTGTGCGTGGATTTTATCCAGTCACGGTCCACACCATCTCTGAGTGATTGCTCATACAAAAATTGTTTTAAAGGAAGGAAGGTTTTCCTGAAGGCTCTTTTTTAATATAATCTAAACATAGATGCTGATTTTAGTTGATTGTCAGCCTAAAGTAATGATTGCCGCCTATATCTGTTGAGTCTCTCTCGATTCACTTTCTCGATTTAGTCCCTTTATTTCCTGAAAAAAACAGCTGGAGGCCATTTTCCTCCGAGATGCTAAATGAGGGAGTGACATAATTACAGCTCTGCATGTGTTGACTTTGTGATGTGGGAAAGGAAGCTAGCAGGATGGAAAGTTTGTCTGAAATTTCCCCAACAGTGTTTCAGAAATACCGAGCCAGGGGAAACTGAACCTTTGCAGCTAAGGCGCTGAAGTTTAGCTCATATAAAAGTGTTCGTCACACCTACTCTTATTAACCCTGCAGACATGCGCGTCTGTCTGATGCGTGGGCACAGCTTTAAACTACTAAACCAAGTTGAGAGAGGAGCAGGGATGAGGGGCGAGAGAAAAGAAACGTGTGCACTCTGATAATAAAGCTGCCTAATTTCAAGGCCTGGTAAGGTCTTTATTCATTATGAGCTGCCATCAGTAATCAGTGGAGCTTATTACTGTGAGCGTATGGGCGGGAGGAATATTTTTACCCTCAGCTCCTCCTCACAGACAAACACCGCGCTCATTCAAGCCTGTGGAGGTCCTTTTTTGGTGCCCCTGCATGTGCTGAAGCACACCTTCATTAGTTGATTACTCATAGACAGTTAGGCAAGAATTTATTTACAAATAATCCATGTGTTGAAGCAAAGGAGTGTATTTTTTGATGCATTTCCTCATGTGCTGCAGGGCAACGTTTCCCCCTAGAGGGTTGTGGCAGCAGCTGTTGTATGAATAAACTTAGGCATATATATGTGTGTGTGTGTGTGTGTGTGTGTGTGAGAGTCCATGTTTGTGTGTGAAGGCCTCTGGGAAAGTCTAAGCTTGCATGTCCAGCCAACACACCAGCTGAAGAGCAGCTACCATTAGATCATGCTATGCGCACAGGTCATTATAGGTCAATAAGTTGCCCTGGGAGAAGTTTGAAGCATTAACCACGCAGTGAGTTCCATGCTCTTATCTTTACGTTTGGCGTGTCCACCAGCTGACGTCGGTCTTTGCTGTTTCTAAAAATGCCAGCCGCCACTGATGCAGAACAAAGAGATGAAAATTGGAAAAGAAGTCTCACATGTGAAAACAATCGAGGGACGCAGACACGTTAATTTCCTGTCAGATCCCATGAAATCTCTTGAACAGCGCAAGTGCTTTAGGAGGTCTGTAAAATTATAATCATTAGTCTTAACTTGAAGCAAGTCTTCTGGGATTCACGCGGTTAAATGAGGTGATGAGAGGGAGATTTGATGGAGGATGCAGGAGATCATTTTCCAGCCATTTAAGAAAACTTTGTTTGAGGAGCAATAATGACAGAACATGCGTCAAAGTTTTTTCATGGGTTTTGACTCGGAAAGAGGATTTATTTTCTCATCCTTGGATTTGAAACACTTAAAGTTTGAAGCTATCCTTTTGCATCATTTATGGTGGTTATTGAATATTCTGCAGGTTCAGGGCTCTGGGCTGAGCTGCCCTGATCTGCTCTAACATACAGTATTGGCTTGTTATTCTGCAGGACTTAAAACACTGATGTTTGCAGATAACCTCAGTGCACCGCTTTCTGCTAATGCAGCAATCTGCCTCATGCTGATTATCCTGTTATCCAGCAGTTGTGTACACACATACTCACACACACACAGTGCTCGATACATGCATTGCCTTGGGATTTTTTTTAATGACAAAAATTGCTACAGTGCAGACCAAACAGCCAAGTATCCACAATAATGCACTAATGAAAGTCCACAAGTGCATCTGAGAGTAACAACAACTAACGTTAAAAAACTGCAGTGAGCAAACTGCCCTCACAAAGATTGTCGCATTGCAAAATGACTCAGATTTTTCCTTTTCAGTCCATATTATCCCAAAATCCTGACCAGATACCGGCGTGTGCTGCAGTCAATCAGTCAACAGCAAGTCGTTTACATACCCGTTCCTGCGGGGTGATGGTTGCTTGTAAATCTAAAGGTGGACCTGTGCAACTTGTTTGGTCTGCATTCAGATGCATTTCAGTCTTCATTCAGGAAAATCTTTGCAAATACATCTTTTCCAACTTATAGGTTTTTAACCCTCTGGGTCCTATGATCACGCTGGCGTGATCAGATCACATGACATCTTTAAAGCGCCATACCTAAAAAACTATGTCACATAGAGCACTGCTGTCAAATTTACGCGAAAGTGCGGATTTCAAACTCTCTCCCAGTTTTTATTTGGCGCCGATAGACCAAATAAAACCGGTGATATGATTGTTTTAATTTGTTTGTGTAAAATATGTTTATCCGCGCATAAATGCGCACTTATACTCGTAGGATGGGACGGCGGGAGGGGCATTTCTCTCCATATTTTCGCCATTTTACAAACTGGGAAAAGTGGTCGAATCTGCTG
>JAVQJG010011499.1:0-13017 GCA_036024015.1 Craterocephalus amniculus
CTGAAACTGGTTATGGAGATGAAAGTATGAAGTGAGTCATCGTGTCAGACTCAGCAGCATGGAAGTCGTCATCTGACTGATACTTAAAATAGTTGGTATTAGATATCAAATTAAAAAAACCATTGTTATTATTAATCTAATGAAAAATCTACAAAAAAATTACCTTAAACAAGTAGTTTTATAATTATTACTTTCACACTGTGACCTAAATCCGAGCTGAACAGCAGGAGGTGTCTGTCACTTTATTGTCTTTATTGACTCAAACATCGAGGCTTTACTCAGAAGCATCGCAAAAACATAAAGACTCATATTCTGGTTATGGTTGTTGTAAATTCAATATAGATATATATATACATAGTCAATTATTCTGTGTTTTTCTTTTCAGTTCATTCCCAGCTGTGGCAGGTAAACAGGAAGTCTGTACAGGTGTACGCGGGGCGGTGACACGCCCGCTGAAACCTGCGGGTCCAGGAAGAAAGTTCCCTCCTTTGCGTCACGCGAACGGACACATTCAGATCCGATCAGGCGGATAAAGCGGTCATCTCAGCCGAAGAAGAACCTGGATCAAAAACTACTGCACAACTAAATAGTTTTTAAAAGGTTTTAAAATAATTTTACTTTCAGGTTATTTGATAAAGGTCGAGATTTCTCTGTTCGTATCCAGGCCTGCAGGTTCCTCTCGATAATAAACACACCGCAGACTTCAACCGGAGGAAACATCGGGCAGAGGAGTGGTATTTTTTCTCTTTTAGGTCTTTTTTCTCCTTTTTCTGTGTAACAGCTTACTCTTGGATTGACAAATGATGGATTACATGGATACTGGACCGAAATACAATATAAGGAAGGTAAGAGGACATGGGTGGTGGCACTGTTTCCTCCTCCACCTGTTGGTGTGCTGATCAGACTTGTTTGGTTGTTAAACCCCAGCAAACCTCTGAAACATGAAGGTCAATTGTGTTTTCACCGTATACATTCAGAAAACACTTGACAGGTTGGAGGCAACCCAGAGTTAAAAAAAAAAAAAGAAAAAAGCTTCAAAACGTGAAAAAATTGACACGCTTTTGCCATGAAATCAACTGGACCATTTGTGAAAACATAGACAATCTTCTAATTCATGTCTTCTGATACTTTCAGTCCTCCGGCGCCATTCTTCTTAATCAAATTAAGTTTCTAATCTACATCTAGATGGAGATTAATTCAAACACTGAGACACTTTCAGGACCCATAAGTCAGATCATATCTTTGGAAATGCGTGGGAGCAGCAGTTCTTTAGAGAGGAGAAATATCCTGGTTGAAAAAAACCCCCAAGCTGCCTGTAGAGATGCTAACTGAATTCCCTAGCTCCTCTCCACCATGTTAAGACTTGTTCACTTGCCCTCTATGGACTACCACATGATTGAAGTTATGTGATAAAATCAAGCCACCATGATGAATGCAAAAAATGTCCTTCGCCCTCAGAGGATTTGTCCTCGAAGATATAATGGATCCTCATGGGAGTACTCACCATCAGAGGGCCCTTTTAAGAACATTATGATTGTACTATGTGTGCATGTACAATATTGCTGTCCACAATAATAATGTGGAGGTTGATTTATAATGTTTGGATTTAATTACAATAAAACAATCAGGAATCAGTTCTGGTTCTTTTGACTTTTATTTGCTAAAAAGAAGAAAACGTCATCCTGTATATAAAGAGATTAACTTTAGATTAGAAAACTTGTGTTTCACCATCTGTGAGATGTGCTGTGAAATCATAATTCACCCTTACAAATCTAAAACTCTTAAGTAACACTTGAGTCCTGGAAGAAGTGTATTCTTGTTGTTGGGAGAGTATCAAGTTGAAGCGGATACAGTGCTGCTCTTAGTTTATGAAACAGTAAACGGTGTAATGGTTTCCCGCTGAATGTGGGCCTCAGTGAGCTCCTTACTGTAAAACTGACAGGACTGATGTCAAAGTTGATTTAATGTTTATTGGACCATCCCAAACCAGTTAAAGATGCGTTCACTGGGCTTTAAAGCAGTGGAGATTTGGAGTTGCATACAGGATACAGTAAACACTCTGCAACTTTTTGTCTTCGTGCCTTGCTCCCAGCAGGTTTGACAGGATTTTACATGGCGAAACCTTTGTACTCCCCCTCCCCTCCCCTCCCCTCCCTTACCCGTCTTTTACCTCTTACAGCAACTGCAAGCTGTGACTCATGCGTGAAGCTTCTTTCTAATTCATTAACCACAGAAACTGTCCTTTTTTCCCCTCTCTTTCTTCTATGTGGAGATTTTATAAAGTTTTCTGTGTAAATTAATTTCTTCCAATTGAGAAAGAAAACTGTAGACAGATTTCAGAACATCACACACGCTGCATAAAGAGCTTGGGGCATTCCTAAAATGCACACTTTTATGTTTTCAGTCGATCAGCTCGGTCTGAAGGAGGGAAAAAACTGTTTTATTCTCCCTTTTTGAAAAAAAACAAAGACTTAAATATCAATTGTCAGTAAAGAAGAAATACTTTTTTCATCTCTATGTCCATAAACGTCCTCAGCCTCTGTAGTTGGAGTGATTATTTAAAGTTTCAAGTTTTATTCTGTTGCTTCTTTCATCTGGTGAATTCTCCATCTTTCAGGAAAATGAGTGGGAAATGTCCGAGCATTTCCTGCAGGCATCCGATAACAAAAAGCTGGAGAAGAAGAAGGGTCCGGGGAAGGTTGGCGCTCTGATCGGTGTGGTGATCTTTGCTGCTGTTGTTGCACTGATGACTGGACTGCTGGTCTGGCATTTCCACTGTAAGAAGCTCCAACTTCATTCAGTCAACAGTTGTATTGAATTTATGATAAGAAGGATCTTTGCTAAACAACATTGTCTACACCAGCTAGAAAATAGAGCTGGGATGTCATGCTTTACTTCCATTTCCATTATCGAACAATTTATTTGGGTGCAGATTCAATTCAAATAGCGATTCTTTGATATTGATGATTTTTGTGATTTTTAGTTTGCTTTTTTGACCTTGTAAAAAACTTAAAGATAACTATTTTACAGTTGGTTCTTAAGCTCTGATATATTTGAACCAGCTGAAAATTAAGTATTTAATCCTGAAAAACACAACCCAGCAGCCAGACCATCACTCTGCTGCTATGGGGCCCAACAAGGCAAACTATTATAAAAAATATTTGTAATATTTATGTAAATGTGATTTTTTTTTTCCACCTTTTACTAGAAAACTTTAATTTGTTGTTCTGTTTTGGGTTTTTTTGCATTTCTTGCTAAGTTTTTTGGGGAAGTGTTCGTGTTCTAAACACATATTTTAGCTTTTCTATGCTTAAGGTGCTTCCAAAATCTGCAGGTTTTGGAATATGTCATTACAGACCCATTCCCTCGTCTTCTTTTTTCAGATAAATTACAGGAAGCACAGGCACATCTGCTTCTGATAAATGATTGAATATAAACCTGGAAAGAGGCATTAAAAGTTCAGTTAAAGTTTTGTCAACATGCCGCCGTTACAACTGATTAACAGAAGATGTTATAAACTCCTGCAGACTTGCATACTCAGTCTTCTTTGTATTCTTAAAGACCGTAAAGAAGATGTGGTGAAGAGGATGTACACCGGCTCCATGCGGATCACCAACCAGTTGTTTGACGATGCCTACAAGGACTCCAACTCTTCGCAGTTCAAGTCTCTGGCGAAGCAGGTGGTGGACCAGGTGAGACGCCCCCTGCCTGGCTCTCGTGTTTTTGTCCTGATGTTTTCTTTTCATGCTCGGTTCTGATTTCGCTGTAATCTCTTTCAGCTCGAAGCCATCTACCACACAAGTCCGCAGTTGCGTAAATATTATAAGGGCTCTACGGTTCAGGCTTTCAGGTAAGACAGCTGATATGTGCACCTCCGAGCCATCAGCAGACATGCCTGATCATGAAGTTTTATTTACACTCACACTGTGTGGTTGCTTCCAGTGAAGGCAGCGTTATCGCCTACTACCTGTCGGAGTTCCACATCCCGGCGGGCCAACAGGGAACTATCGACTCGGTTATAACTTCATTGGATCAACTAGTCAAAAAAGAGGAGCGAAAAACATCTAGAGCCTCGGCCTCCCTGGTCCTCGCAGACGTTGTGTCCTCAGGTAGGGTCCGCTTTGCGGTTTTGGTTACTCCATTAATTGATTATCAGAGGTTGTTATTCCTAAAGTTTCCTCACACTGTTTCTGTATTTTTGTTTTATTTCACAGCCGTTGATACCCGCCTCCTTTCGTCATCTTTCAGCAGTAAGGGCTCCATTTGCCTCAGTAAATACTGTTTGGCTTGGTAAACTGTTCTCCAAACCTTAAATATTGTTTTCGTCTCAGGTTATCTGAAGTTTTCAGAGGAAACGAGGTCCAATAACGTCAGACAGATCCAGTCCCCCGGCTTCCCTGACACTCCGTACCCCCCCAACACCTTCATGCAGTGGCAGCTGCGAGGAGATCCCGGCACCATCCTCAAGCTTGACTTTGACAGCGTGCATCTGGAAGCGCGCTCGAAGAATGACTTCATCAAAATTTACGACTCACTGGTTACCATCGAGAGCCGAGTCATAGAAGAGTGAGTTTATCCCTGATGGATAACCTACCAAGTCATTTCACTATGGGAGACAAACTGTGCTTCCTGTTAGGCTTAGGTGGAGGAGGGTTTTCTTGTGAGGGATGCCCCCTGCTGGTCACACACTGTCACATAAATGTGAAACGTTAAGACTGATGTTAGCAGTTAAGATTAATCAGCTGAACTGGAAATGTGAGAACATAGCTGCTCCACTGGAAAAACAACACAGTCAGAAAAATACTCAGTCGCTTAAAATAAGAAATACATGATCCTGGTTCGGGTTCTTGGGTATAAGTTAAAAAATAAATGATGAACATTCATTGGCAGAAAAATCTTTGGTGTTTTGCATAGTTGATGGTTCGTTTCTGTGTTCAGGTTGTACGGGTATTATTCTCCCAGTGAACAGCTGACCTTCCTATCCTCTGGAAATGTCATGCTGGTGACGATGGCCACAGATGAACTGAAGAACAATCCCGGTTTCCGAGCAAAAGTCTCTCAAATCAAACGTGGAAGTAAAGGTAAGCACTTTTTTTTTCTTTTATTTTTTTTTTTACAAACGTTATTTATTAGTTTTTTTAGCAGAAATTGTACAGATTACAAAGCCAACATAGCGTTCACATAGGATCTGTGTTGTACAATTTCCCAGAGAGAAGGAAAAACAAAACAAAAAGGAGTACCATGAAAAAAAAAAGGATTTTCCTCCAAACATTCTTATTTTAGGATATTGTAATGTCTGTGTGCAGTCAGTAAGTAGTGATTAATGCATTACTTATCAGAAATAAGAAGGGAAAGTGAACAGAGATACAAAATCAACCAGAAAATTCTCCTGTCTGGCTATCATTAATAACAGTTGCCAGGTTTGTAGGAAGGTATGAGCAGATCCCCAATAAGGAAATTCTAATTTTCTCAGGTTTAAGAAAATAAAGAATATTCCTAAGCCAGTGGGGAAGGGAAGGAGGCAGGGGGTGAAATTAATCTCCTTGCGATTATACTCATAAAAGCTGAAGTATTTTACTGGGAGCAAGTTAGAGGACACACTTCTGAGGAGACCCCAAATAGGGCCCTCAAAGGGTTCGGGTTCATTTTCCTGCCTATCACATCTAACTAAATTGCAGAAACCTCAGTCCAAAAATGAAAGAGTTGGGGACATAATGAGAATATATGTACAAGATTCACAAGGGACTGTTGGTACCTATCACATGCTGAGGAGACAGTGCTATAATGACAGAAAATGTATCTGTTTTATGATAAACATTTAATGCCGGTCGAAATTCTCCTACAGAGCTCACCTGCGGCGGCCAGCTCTCCGACACCAAAGGCAGCTTCTCGTCTCCAAACTTCCCAAACTATTATCCTCCAAGTACGACGTGTCTCTGGTCCATTAAGGTGAGGCGTCAGCGTTGATGCATTATCCAGGGACGTGTCTCGTTTTCTGCTGTGTCATGCAGGTTTCACCTGATTCTCTCTTTCTCCCAGGTCCCCAGTGATAAGGTGGTGAAGGTGACTTTTAAAAAGTTCCTCTTGGCAGAGCCTGGGCAGGAAAATAACAAGAAATGTCTCAAAGACTACGTGGAGATTAACAACAAGAAGTGAGTTGAGGGTTTGGGACATTTAAAAGGGAAAAAATACTCAAAAGGGTCACATGATCAAGCAGCTGTGCTTGTGCATCTCGTCCTCAGATTATGTGGAGAACATCCTGATGAATATCTGACCGAAACCAGCCAAACCAACGAGATGACGGTCACGCTTTACTCTGATGGCTCCTACGTGGACAGAGGTTTCCTGGCAGAGTTTGAAGCCGTTGACAGGAAAGATCGTGAGTAGCTTGGTTTGTTTGTTCAGATCGATGGTCGCAAACATAGAAGAGTTTCTCATCGTGTTCTCGGTGTCGTCCTCAGCTTGTCCTAATGAATTCCAGTGTAAGAACGAGCGCTGCATCAAGTCTGAGCTCAGGTGTGACGGCTGGAATGACTGCGGAGACATGACAGATGAGAAGAACTGCAGTAAGCGCTCTGTACCCACGCAAAATGCACACCGTTGCTCAGATCAACAGTTTCACCACAACAGTTTTGTTTTTTGTTTTTTTAACCTTTTTAATTCTTAATTTTGTTTTTTCATTCAAAATAAAAAAGCCATAGCTCCATAGCTCCAAAAATTTGGAACAAATTGCCCCTGTCCCTTTGTCTGGTTGACTCGGTGGATTCTTTGAAAAGGCAGCTGAAAACTTTCTTGATTTGTGAAGCTTTTAATTTATACGATTGGTTTCTGTTTTCATTCATTTTATGCTACCGTTATGTAGTTTTACATGTTTTTCTTACAATTTATGTTCAGAACTTTATCTGTGAAAAGTGCTCTATGAATAATTCTTTTTACTTTTTAAATCAAATAAACAGAAATAAAGTTAGTGTTAAAGCAGTGTGATAGTTAGTCATCCTGTTAAAATAATAACACTGAGATGTGCAATCCTAGCTTTTGTGTGTGTGCATTTACGAATATGAATAAAATTATCAACCTGACGTTAGCATGAAGCTCCTTAGCAGTGCTAATCTAGTTATATGATAGCACTAGATTAGTTTTAAGATAAAGTGGGGAAAACATATCATATTTTGTTTTCACTGAGTGTTTATAAACTTATTAACCCAATCAATGAAAATCTCTTCATTAGAGCTGAATATAAACCATAAAGAAGCTAAAAGAAGTTACTTAATGCTGACTGAGCTAGAGCTACAAGCTAGCAAGGCTGCTGGTTGCTTTTAAAGTAGCTACAGGGTCTAAATGTTGAGAAATATATCCTGTTAGCAGCCTTGTTTTGCATAAGAAGATACGAATTAAGAGATACAGGTATTTTTACTTTTTTTGTAAAGACGAAGGACAGATTAACCCTGACAGCTCCCAACATGAAGCTAGTCATGCATATCTGACACAAGGATCCAGTTCACAACCACCAGTAGAAAACCAGAACTGCTAAAGTTAAAACGGCATTGTACGTGAATGTGTGTTAGAGAAAGTCATTTCCATATGATATAATCCCCCATCATAAAGCCTTTTCCTCCTTCTGGCCCCACCATGTGTACCTGCATCTCTGCTCAAACAATGTTTTTAAATTCCTCTCCATTTTATTGTTGGTAAAAATAATGTTTTTTTTCTGCTGGTTTTTCCCTCAGAGTGCGCTAATGACACTATCAACTGTAGAAATGGTCTGTGTAAGCCCATGTTCTGGAAATGCGATGGCGTGGATGACTGTGGAGACGGCACCGATGAATTGAACTGTAAGAACTACATGCTGAGAGCTTCTGCACAACCAGGACAAGGAGATGAAAATACAGCGGCTTTTTCGTCTGTGTATTCCGAATTCCTCACAAATCTAACCTGAGAGCGCTGTTGCTACTCGGAGGTTTACTCACATGGATGCAGTTAAACACAGTTCATATGAAAAGTCAGGATATGTGTAGGAAATGAGACAGATTAGACAAACACACATTTATAAAAAAGACAAACTTAACGTAAAATAATACCTGAAACTAAGAATAAAAAATCCAGATGTGACACCTACTAGCTGATGTTTTAAATGTTAACAGGAAGTGTGTTTCTAATGGGTGTCTGTCTTCTTTAAAGGTGGATGTCAATCTGGAGAGCTTACGTGCAAGAACGGCAGATGTGTGTCTGAGAAGAGGAGCTGCGACGGCACAGACGACTGTGGGGACGGCTCAGACGAGGATGACTGTAAAAGCAGTAAAGGAAGTAAGTAAAGTCTGCAGAAATATCTCGCGCCATACCTCTCTGATCTTAATCGGGACGAGTGGAGCAACTCCATTTTGTGTAAGAATGTCTCAAAGATGAATCTGGCAGGGATTTTTGTCTATAGTTACGTAAATACTGAAAATTTAATTTAATTTTGTGTATGATTAAATGTAGACTGATGGTAATGCCCTCCAACAAGATATTTCTGCCTTTCCCTGCCGCAGGAAATGAGAAAAGCACAGATAAACCCACAATATGTTCAATCTCTGGCCGCTATAAAGGGTATTCATTATAGTATAGTTATGGCAAAAATCAAGATTATATACAGGGGCATAATATGAAACTATCAGGTCTAAAACTGAGGTCATCACAACTTAAGACAAACATATTGTAGTAAAAAATGCCCAAGCAATGGAAAATGGAGTAAAGTACTATTCCAGATTCAACAACTTGCCTCAGACAGATGAATACATGCATACATACATAGATGTATAGATAAAAATAGTTCCTTAAGTAGCAAAAATCTTGCAGTATTCATTGCTGGCATGGTATCAGTCTATCTCCTGACAGAGTTGTTTCAGTTTGCGGACGTTTCTGCTCCATAACAAGACCTTCATTCTTCTCTTTCTCTGCTGCTGGTGGTCATGTTGCACTCAGACAGGTGACATGGAGCAGCTTTGCAACCTAAACCATGCTGCCATGTTCCCTTCTTCTCCTTCAGCCTCTAAACAAGCCAAACTTGTTCAGTCTTTGTCTGACTGTACTGTAGCTGTAAACTAAACTAAACGTTTAGCATGCTAACTGAGGGTTTTTGCTGAGTGTTGTATGATCTGAAGCTGCCGGGAATATTTGAAGCGGTCATGATTATTTTCCACTTGCGTGCCTCTGCAGACTCCAGATAGTTTGGAAATGATTGTCTTTCCTGCTAGACAAAGCATTAACACACACCTGAACGCTGCAAACACCTGCTGCTATCGCTGAGCACACTTTAATTATAGTAAATGACGATTGAAGAGCAGCACATGGCTGTCTCTCCTGACTTCATTCCTGTGGATTCAGAAAGGATCTTTTTCATTTTTCTACACACTGCTCTGCAGTCTGGTTTAGTTTCGTTAATAGGTAATGACATGGTGTCATATCACATTTAATAGTTAATCTGTAGCTGCATTTGACTCAATTTCTGACCTGGTAAGACTTGAGGTGTGTGTGCTGTAGATTACAGAGCTGAGGTCTAATCCTGTGGACACAACAACTTAAATCTGAGTGAATCATCTTTCAGCTTCAGAGCATTGTGTCGTGGATCTGCATTGTTCCACATTGGGAGAATCCGTCTCGGCTGTGTTTAACTGATTGTTGTTCTCGTCTTCTCCAATTAGATTCTGTCGTACCCTGCACTGATGATACTTACAGATGTAAAAATAAAAAATGCATCTCCAAAGTCAACCCAGAGTGTGATGGGACGAACGACTGCGAGGATGGATCCGATGAGGAGAACTGCGGTATGTTACGTCACGCACCGAACATGATGACTTCTTCCCTACTGTCGAACTTATTTGAAAAACCGGTCACTTCAGCCGCTCTCATATCGAGCTCCTCAGCAAACCCTCCTGTTGCTGACTCTTTCATTTGCAGATTGTGGGAGACGCAAGTTCAAATCCTCGCGTATTGTGGGCGGACAGGACGCAGAGGAAGGAGAGTTTCCGTGGCAGGTCAGCCTCCATGTCAAAGGCTACGGTCACGTGTGCGGAGCATCCATCATCAGCCCTAAGTGGCTGGTCACCGCTGCCCACTGTGTGCAAGATGACGGCAGGACAAGGTACAGTCTCACTTCATCCTTTTTTTGCTTCTAACTGCAGTTAACTTTCAGCGTCATGTTACCACAGCTCATAGAAAAAGCTCTGCCAGCTTTGGGAAGAGAGAGCTGGTGTTTATGTTCTGCACCTGGATTGGATGTTTACAGATTCTGTTAGTTTGTGGGAAGGATGGGATTCAGGGATGGGATTTTTTTACTACTGCCAAGAAGGTGGATCATTTTAAAAGCATGCAGTGATGCACAACTCCACTCCACACCTTTCCTCTTAACAAAAAGTTTCAAGTTAAATATATTTTATTATGAATATATTCTATTATTAACCCTTAAAAGGCAAATGCATCATGCGATGCATGCTTATTCTGTAAAAACTTTGCTCAAACCCCTGTTGTGAACAATGTGACACTTAATGGACACCAGGGAGCAGAGGACTACACCATATTAATTTTGACATAAAAGGTAATGAATGGAAGATATGGCAAGAAAAATGTAGTTATTTTTTTCCCCCATATTTCGTTAAAGGGTCTAATAAAGAATTCAGATTTAATAAATTGACTTCTCTCCCCATTTTTTTTTTTTTGGATTGGGCTAAAAGGGTTAAAAACAACTTGTTCCATCCCATAATACTGTTTTCCTATCCTCTCATCCACTAAAACCAGCCACAGTGGCAGTGTGCTGAGATAAGAGTGAAACAGCTGTAACATCGGCTGTGACTGTAAGACTCTTCTAAAGCTTGTAATAATTAATAAACCCAGTTTATTGTTTTCTGTGTGTGTGTGTGTGTGTGTGTCCTCAGTTTCTCAAAGCCCGGTACTTGGGAGGCCTACCTCGGCTTACACACCCAGAAGCAGACCGGGGGTCACGTCGTGAAGAGAAGCTTGAAGCAGATCATACCCCACCCTTATTATAACGCCTACACGTTTGACAATGACATCGCCCTGATGGAGCTGGACAGCGCTGTCGCTTACTCGGACTTCATCAAACCCATCTGCTTGCCGTCTGCACAGCATGATTTCCCAGTTGGTGACTCGGTGTGGATCACGGGCTGGGGTGCCCAACGAGAAGGGGGTGAGTATAAATAAAATGACTGAAACTAATGCCCAACATTTCTGTCTTTTAGAATATTTTTCACGAGTCATTTGCATTCCCTCTGCTTGTATAACTTTTATTAAAATATCCAGGATTTTCTGTATTTCTGTGTGGACTAGGTAAAACAGGAAATAGAATATTTCTTTACTTAGACATTGACTTTTAGCCCGACATAATGGTGTGGCATTAGATGCTAAAAATCAGTGTGATGGTGACCTTCACTGTGTTTGCTTGTGCTTCAGGTTATGCTGCAACAGTCCTCCAAAAGGCTCAGGTCCGAATCATAAACCACGATGTGTGTAACACATTAATGAAAGGGGTGCTCACATCCCGGATGTTGTGTGCTGGAGTGCTGGAAGGAGGAGTGGACGCTTGTCAGGTGATGGTCTTTTCTATTTATTCATCTGGAATCATGAGGTTCAAGTTGAGCTCTACAGTCACAATAACTAGATGTATGTTTGATGTTTATTATTATTGGTTTTTATTATTATTATCATCCTCATCAAATGTAATAGTTCATTCTACATTAACTAAGTTTAATTCATTTTAATCTTTGTCACAAAGTCACTGTTTTCTGCAAAAACAACTCGCTGCAGGTTTTCAGTCAAACTAAAAAGGAAACTTGGATTAGTAACTTTTAAGATTTCTTTCTAAATAGCTTAATTGAAAATATAGACATCAAAGAAAAATTGTGTTCATGTAGCATCGTAATGCTAACATATGCATGATATCTGTGTATCTTTATGTTTCTGTGTGTTTTAGGGAGACTCAGGAGGTCCTATGTCCAGTCCAGATGGACATCGCATGTTCCTGGCAGGAGTGGTGAGTTGGGGCGATGGCTGCGCTCGCAGAAACAAACCAGGCATCTACGCGATGGTCACCAAGTTCCGTGGCTGGATCACAGAAAAGACAGGACTCTAAAACCACCGTGAAACTCTGAAAGATGCTAAAAATGATGCTGTACACTTTGACTGATGACATGCATCAGAGCACAGATGACTGCATCGGTGAAACTCCACTGACTGTGCAGCTGATGCAGCAGCCCCGACTCTGCAGCTGCAGTGGAGGATGCACTCATGGCTTGAACAGGAACCGCTGCACATCTTAGACCTACTGTGAGGTTTTCTGGGTTTTTGTGTTTGTTGGTTTAGTTGTTGTTGTTTTTTGTAGGATGGGGTTGATGAAATATTTCCAAAAATGATTTAACATTTTATTTCCTAGTCAGTTTTTTTGTTGTTGTTGTTGTTTTTATCATGTTTTGATGGACTTTATATTCTGCACGGGAAAGAGTTTTAAGGTGTGATTGTTACATGTGTACATATGAAATGTACATTTTTACTGTCTTGTGCTTGTAAATATTATGTGCTGCCATTTTTAGATTTTTTTTTCTCAGCTGGCTTTTGGCTTCTGAAGAATAAATTGTTGTTCACTCACAACGCATCAACATAATGGTGCAATCTGCTTTTTGTGATAATGAAAGCAACTTACGGGCTCGTAACAAGCTAGTCAGTTTCACTGGTATCAAATGTAAATGTGTATTTTATAGCAGATCTCTCTAAATAAAGATTTTTTATAACCTACAATGAAAAGTTTTGGGTTTTTTAGAGCATAACAAAGGTGCAACGGTTCGGGGCTCTGGTGTCACGTTTTGATACAAAAAAAAATGCTTTTTTTAAACTTGTATTTTTATTTATTTTTTATTAATTACAAGTATTTGTTTAAAAACTTAAGTACAGTTTCTTTATCCAGTCTTCAGATGTTTCCATCAATGTCATAAAAACAATCATATATATATATATATATATATATATAAT
>JAVQJG010011511.1:0-10291 GCA_036024015.1 Craterocephalus amniculus
TTTTATATTTTTTAATCTGGATTTAACTTTCCTGTCGTTAAATAATTCCTCGTTTCAATGACAGAGAGAGAAAACAGAGATTCTGCTCTGGTGCTTCACCTGAAAGTTCATCCTTTAAGAAGGAAACAGAGATAAATGTTATGGATAGAAATGTTTCTGGGCCTCTGCAACCAACCTTTTTATCTTTATTCTTCATTGTTGTAGCATGATCAGGATTTAACCCTCTCTTTTCCAAGAACTTCATTTAAAACAGTCAAATAACATGCTAATTAAATTAATTTGTCCAAAAATCTACACATTTAAAAAGCACAAAGTCATCTTAAGAGCACCATGGGATGTGGGACTGGGATGTTTGCAGAGTGTGTGTCGGTGTGTGTCTGTGTGTGTGTGTGTGTTACCTTGTGGTTGAGCTGCGTGGCTCCTTGTAAAGATGCTCCCGTGTATCTTGAGCAGAACTCAAACAGACCTGGAAACACAGGACTGGGACACACATGAAGCAAAGTTATCATGTAGCAGAGGGGAGGAGTAAATAAAAAGTACTTTGTTCACTTCCGGCGGGTTGTACTTATTTTGTGTTTTTACTCCCCCCTGAGTAAAAACTTCCAGGTGGAAACACCGGATCGGGATTCCTTAGTCCATTTCTGAGCATTGCATCAGAATCTGTCCAGAACTTTCTTACTGATGTTGCAGAAACATGAAGTCAGTAATTCTGTTCTTCAGACTGATGTTTGGGAGGTGGGATGATGTACGGCGGGTCCCTGTGCTGCAGCCTAAGCTTTGGTCCTTCATGCTATTTTTCTTCCTTTGATACTCGTAATAGTTTTGAAACCAGTATTTTGAGTAAAAAGCTTGAGATAACATTTAATTTTCTACTGATTTATTTGTTCTTCCTGCATCTGTCTCTGTTTGCAAACCGTCCCATGCCCAGTTCTGGACATTTTTAGACATTTAACTGCAAATCTGGACCAGCTGATTCACCTTTTAAGCTACGATGGATTAGTCCAAGAAGAAAGATGTGAATAATGAAGATTTTCATTAATCTGACGGCGGGCTTCGTAAAATCCTTTTCCAGTAAAAACGTGAGAACAAAAGTAAGAGCACTTAAGAGAAGAGAAGCAGCAGAACTGACCAGTCGTCGCCCACGTTGAAGGTGTTGAGGCTCTTGGTGAAGCCCTGCATGTTGTTGGGGCTGACTTTCTGCAGGAAGTCGATGTAGTCCTCGGAGTGGAACCGACACATGTCGTGCTGAGACGCTTTGTACGGCTTGAACACCTGATTAACAACAAACAGCCATGTGGTTTTCACCGAAAAACAGCGTTACTATAGCGATAAAAGCGTCCGACGTCGCCGCTCACCATCATTTTCTTGTACAGACCATAATGCAACACCAGGCTGTGAGTGAGAGACAAACGGTGAGGCTTCATGGGGTGGCCGGTACCTGGAGGACACACAGTTTATACGTCATTCTTCTTCTGTACTTCTATAAAAATCCCTCCTCTCCGGTCAGGCAGCTTCGTCTCTGCAGCCGGAAGTTTCCTCAACATAATAATCCCTCCACCTCCTCACTGACCTCTCCTTTTTCTTTTAGATCATTTCTTCTGTATTCATTATATTTTCCAGCATATAATGCAAAAAAAAAAAAAAAAATTAGTAAAAATAATGATAAATAATAATAATAAAATAATGAATTCATTTTGTCCACTAAAAGAACCCTGCAGTCAGCAATATGTCCATTGGGTACGATTCTTAAGTACACGATCTTAAATCCAAGACCTAAAAATACCTTCCAATAGACGATGTGTAAGGACAATATGCTTTCCTCCCAATATGATTATTTTACGATTTCTTGGTTTGCAATTTGATTTAAATTGCGATTCTTTGATTCTTCTTTTTTAACCCAAGACCACTTGGAAAAATGTAATTCAGGAACTAAATTCCTACCAGACTTCAATTGACTTCAATTTTCAAACACTAGTATCCCATGGCAGTCAATTTATTCAGCAGGAATATATTTAAAAACCAGCAGAAATGTAAAAACGCTACACAGCAGACCATCATACTGCTGCTAAATTGCTCTAAAGGTTTTTAAAAATTAAAAATAAAAAAAGCTTTAGTTTTAAGTGGAGCTCTCATTTCATTCACTGTTCCCTCCTTCACCTCTGCTCAGCAGAGTAGCAGCTGCTGCTGTGAATTCATGTTCTCTTGTCATTTTATACAAAAATAAAATCTGAGAAAAATATCAGAGGATGCTGGAGTTGTAAAATCTGTCTCAGCCAATTTTAATTTGGTCTTAAAGAGAATTAATTAGGACTAACTACGCTTTCTAGACACACTGGTATCACTTTAAGGCACAGATATTTTTCCACAACACAAAACAAAACCATTTAAAAAGTTTTTATTCCTGGCTGCCATCATTAATCTTGTAAATGTCAGTCTCTTGTTATTCTTTATGTCACGTAGCAGCTGGCTGGGAACCAAGCAGAACGGAGAAATTTGTGTTGCTGCAGCTAAAAAACAAAAAGACACAAGTGTAAGAAAAATGAGAAAATACAAATAAAATACAAAATGGAATAAGATAACACAATGTCACGATAGCGTGTGCCATTAGTACAAGCATACGCAGATATGGAAATATCCACACATCTTTGTGATTGATATTTCTCTAATCTCTCTTTTAAACACTTTCATTATTCATAAAAGTCAGGATATATTTGAAATTTTTATCATTAATAAAAGAGGGCATGTCTGAATGCAGCTCGCCTTGTTTCCCATCTTTTACACTCACTTCATGATATTGATTAATGAAACGTAATATTACGTGGTATCATAGTTTTTGAATATCTTTTGTTATAAAGTTACACAAAACTGACTATACAGGCACCAGAATGATTTTATATACTGACCTATGTAAAACATTAGTGCTAACGCAACGAGCTAATCATCAAATGAAACCTAAGTATTGTCTCTACATCAAACTTATCAAGTTAAATATGAAAGCATGTCAACAAAAAGTACCGTAAAACAACTGTTTGCTCGCCCTAAAAGCGTAACAAGGAGCAAATTACATGATAAAAATCAATCTAATAACAGCAAAGAACCCCTGTTTTGGACTGTTAGCATCTAGCTCGCTAGCATTAGCTTCAGCCCTCCTTATTCGGCTTTTTTGCCAACAAAACAAAACCCACCGTAATGAAAGTTGCCAACATCTGGGTCATAAAAGTAAGATGTCCTGTTGGTCATTCTGAGAGCGATATTTCCCGGCTTTCTGTGAAGTATTACTCCTGTCACTGTAGCTATGCTTGCAGCATTTTTGTTTCTATTAGCAAATGGGAAGCCGAAGCCACGCCCCTTCCGGTAAGACCCGTTAGGATAAAAAAAAAAAAACTATGAATGAGAGTAGAAAATAATAATCTTTTGGTCCCAGTCATTCTCTTCCCTTGATTCCAGCTATGTTGGTTGCAGATTTAAATAAAAAATTTCCGTGCCGTGAGTTTTAAACGCCTTAGTAAAAAAACAAAATGATAAAAACTGTCGCATATGTGACGTCACACACCGGTTCCCCGCTTCTCTTGCCAGATCAAGATCAAGATGCCGTTGTGTTTTGTACCAGGTACTCAGCATGTCCTAATTTTTAATGATTTTCATCTCTGTCGATTCTTTTTTCCTGTTCTTGAAAAATAAGCGGTGAAGTGCCGGAGTGAAATCGCCACGCCATGCATGGGCAGTTGATGACGCATATTTCTCGCGACAGTTGTAGTTCACAAATCGGCTTCAAGTAAAACCCGAAATAATCAGGCTGTGTCCGAACGTGCACCCTATGCCCTAACCCCTCATTCACTACATAGCGCTGCACTACATAGCGCACTATGTAGGGAACTCATCCTGATGGCGATTCGGACACGAAGCCCACTTCTTTCCCCCCGCCGGTGATCACATGACCATCAGCGATTTCCACGCGTTCCCATGGCAACCACAACGCACGTGCTGAGTAAGATGTACTAACTCAATATATTGTATTTTAAATTATGTTGACGCATACTTACTCTAAAAAAATTATTCGCCACTTATAAATGTATATGTGATAACTAATAAAAAAAAGTTGTCAATACTTTTTTTTTTTCTTGCTTTGATGTTCGCGCCACTCCTCACTTGGTTGGTACAGCATCTTCCATCGGAGAAATGGCGCCACTAGTTAACTTTATTTTGCTCTTGATTTCCATCCTTCACTTTCTTATAATAAAGATAAGAAAACAACGACAGTTTAGGCGACGGAGGCAGGCAATGAGGAGGAGAAGACTGGCGCTTGTTGAGCTAGCAAGACACCACCTAAGTGGAAAGGCTCAAATTATATTCTGTCCGTACATCAACGCCACCTCCTGGGCAAAGTTTAGGCCTTCATTTGATATTAAATGTTGCTAGTACAGCTTGTTTTATGGGAGAATAGTCTCTGCTAATAATGGGGAACATGATTAACTTGTATGTGCACATGTCCCAGCTCCAGCTTTCATTACATACAAATTATTTACAAGTTACAGTTTAACATTTGAACACTTACTGTACACACTGGAATTGATTTAACACTAAATACAACGACAATTTGCATAAAGAACTTTATTAATGAAAAGAACACATAAAAAACTTGAACAATGTGTGGAGCATTCCCACGACGAGGAATCCACTGGAGCCTAAAAATAAAAAGATAAACTTAGAACAATAAGCACATGTGAAATTTAAAAATTAAAATACACATACAGGAGGTCATGAGAAACAAAAAAATATACATAAACAGTTATTTCAAAGACTGGTGGATCCATTTAATGTGAGTCAGGTCTGCTGAAGTTTGTAAGACTGAAAACCTGCAGGACACTGACTCACCAAACGGATCTGTTTTAGGGACCAACACCCCTCTACTGCCAGATGACCAAAGCGGTTCCCCTTCTGGCCGTGTATTTTGATGGTCACTGTGATCTGCGCCCTGACTACCGTCTGAACAGAAACACCATCTCAGGCCTGATCCAGCAGCTTTGGGCCACAGATCAGCAGGGCTGGAGGAAACACCTGGACACACTGGTGATCACTGGCAGATCTTTGTTGGGTATCCAGGATCAGTTCACGATTCACGTGTTATAAAAAACAGCCTTCTGTACACCCAGCATCGTTACCCACCTGATGGCTACATCATCCTCGGCGATGGTGGATATCCGTGCCTGTCACGGCCCTTCAGCCTCCTTACTCCTTACAGACAAGCTCGGTGCAACCGACACCCCTCCAGGGCACGGGCTGTAATAGAAAGAGCATTTGGGGTGATGAAAGCTGTGTTTTTCAAGGCTTTAGATGTGAAACCCACCTTTGCCGTCAAAGTTGTTGCCTGCTGCACCATCCTGCGCAACATCTGTCTGACCCATGGCGACATCCTGGACCCAGCTGATGTCCCAGAGGCAGAAGACGATGATGTCCACCACCAGGAGGACCTGCAGAGCGGCGAGCCACTGCGGGCAGCAATGGCTGCTGTGTTTCTGCACCCAGGGTCAGAGCTCAGGCCCTTTTGGACCATGATTATTAAAACTTTGTTTTAGTCCTTTGTCTTGTTTGCTTCTAAAGTTAAATGACAAATAAAATATGTAAAAAGTTAGTTTAAAATATACATTTGTGTAAATAGTTTTAGGTGAATCAGTTCTCTGTCCCTGTAAATATGCTTGAATCAAAATTGTATTGTAACTTTATTAATTGAATCATCAGTATTTGTTTTAAATTGATATAAAGATTTTTTTTTAGCTCCTGCCCGCAATGTATTGTGGTCTATATTGACCAATCTAGTGACCATCGATGCTCACTACTTTTCAAGATGCATTGTGGGTAATTTTGAGTGCACTACATTTTTCTTACTGGACATTCGGACACCATTACAAAATGGCGTGAGCCCTATATAGTGCACTATGTAGGGAATAGGGCGCACGTTCGGATAAAGCCACTTAGTTCATCGCGGTATTTCATTTTTTGTTAGCATGAACATTTTTCATTTAAATCCACAACCAACATATCTGGAATCCAAGGAAGAGAACCACTTGGACCAGAGGATAATTATTTTCTCCCTATTAACTCCCATTCGTGTGTTTTATGGGGAGGACTTCGGCACGGAGAAGCATGAAATCTGTCACCTGGAGCAACGAATGTATCACTAAAAAGAACAAGTCGCTCTTTTTTACAGAATGGGATTGATAAAAATATAATTTATTGGCCAAATACGTAGCAATAAACATTTTCTTACAGAAAAAGCATCCAAAAAACTTTATTCGCAGCAGAATGAGTTAGTGACAGCTGTTGACAATCTTTATATTTTAAATGTTTTGAATTATGTTTTTGTTTTCACATTATTTTTTCTTGTATTATTGTATTGTGTTTGTACATGCTTATTTAAATTTATACAATTTGTTTGGGAATAATATTATTTCCCCTTACAGATGTAAAATTACAGTCTGGTGTCTGAAATGGGACAGGTCTGATCTCACTTGTGTCGGTCTGGACCTGTGACAATAAAGGCTATTCTGATTATATCCTATTCTTCATCCTCATCCATCTATCTCTAAACTGCTGTGGATGTTCCACATTATATGTAATATGTTTTCTGTAAATATTATTTGTCCTCATTGAATTAATTAAAAAACAAGCAAAGTAAGAACATAAAAGTCAAAGTCATAAAAAGACTATAATGAAAAAATGTCTGTGTTATAAAGGAGGTGGGGGGGGGGGGGGGACAACAGGTGGAAATGATCTACTGGCTAAATCTGACATATTTACGACCTCATTAATATGTTCATTAATATGCATTGTCCCTTTACAAAAATAAAATAATAAATGAAATGAAATAAATGGAGGTCTGTCATGTGCTGAGCTGTCTAAGTAAGACGTGGGTCATGTAATCTTTGGAAATGTTTTCAGCGATTTTCTTCCTTTTCAGGCAGTTTTTGCAGAATATGGTTGTACGTTTATAATGAAAATAAAAATAAATGGGTCATCTCTCTGAAACAACTCTGACACTGTTTTTATTTGAAACCTTGCTCATTTTCTTTTTGCTCTCTCAGATCATACTTCACAACTTCAAGGCCAGTAGGCCAGATGCAGCCCAGAACCAACTTCCATGTGACCCAGCTTTTGATTTAGCCAACACAGCTTTAAACTGTGGCAACCGGAAAACAAAAATGGCAAAAGGTAAACAACAGACTGTTAAACTGTGTCCCATTTAAGGGTCAGCGCACAACAAAGTGCAGATTCGTAGGATGCAAACGTCAGAGTGGTGCGGCAAGATTCAAGGAGCCTCCAAATCCAAATTTTATATCTCGATGTTCATGCCAGATATATCAATATCAATACAATACAATATGACTAGGGTTCAGTGAAAACCAAGTGTTTTTCAGAAAAGTACAAACTTCCAGAGCTGCACATGCAGGACGAGCACGAGGGAAATCTACATAGTTTATATTTTTGCTTTTTCGATATTAATATTTTGATTGTTCATAACTCAATATAGATACAACAACGATTTATCTTTCTTTTCCTACATTCGACCGACTTAAGACCGTTGCTGGCCCCGTTTAGTTTGTCCGTCTGGAAATCGGCCCAGGTTTAGATGCAGTTGACCAGCCGTGTCATCCATAAAGCAGACGGTGTAAAAAGCAGAAATTATTCTCACACATTGCAAAGGCTTAAATGTTTAATGATATTTAAAGATGCTCCCGTTTTCCTCTGCTCCTGGGGGTCCTTTCATCCGCCTGCCTTCCTTCTGTCTGGGAGTTTCTCACCTTTTCCATTTTCCTTTCCTTTATTTCCATAGGAAAGCATAAAACTGTTTGACCAGATGTGCCCATCAGCTCTTTCAGCTTAACTGTACGCTGGCAGGGTTTCCTGCAGCTGACAGAGAGATAAGTGAGATAAAGAGATGTTTATTTCCAGCGCGGTAGATGCAGCCCAGCATCATCATCGTCACTCTGCCTCCGTGCAGCGTATGCTGGGGCCACAGAAGCTGAAAACCAGAGTCAGTCGCAGAATCAGCCGTTTGTCATCGGCAGAGAAAGTTTCATGAAAGCAGCCCACATCCACATCAACATCATTTTATTTACGAATGTGGCTCCATTTAAAAGAGGAATAAACAGAAAGTGTACATTGTTTCAACAAAGAAATGACTCACCAAACACAAGTGCCCTGACTTTTTTTTATTTTTAGTGTTGAATTTAAACATTAGAAACACAGAGACAAACTGATCTACAGCAGGACATCCTATCTGGTGTAAAGTACAAGCAGTTAGTGACGACAGTTTGTACATGACAACAAACAGAAACAGCCGGGAAAATCAAACCACAACGTCCAAAACAAAACTATAAATGTGTAATGGAGGAAAAACGTTGAAACTGCATGTATCTACCTAATTTATTCTGTTTACATATTTACTAAATTACACATGTATCACAACTTTCAGATGGATCCAAAAAGAGCACAAAATAATTAATCCCATGTATTAGGAACAAAATTATCCCGTATTTCACATGACGATTGCATCATCTTTTACCAAATTCATCCAGTGGACCAGACTGGACCCCTCTTTTCTGTGGTATGTTTAGAGAAGCAGCTCTCAGCTATTATGCTGCAAACAAGTGGAACAAACTGCCAGTAGAGACTAAACTCTAACCAAATGTAAAAACTTTTAAATCCAGGTTGGAAACGTTCCTTTTCTCTCTATGTGTTAGGGTATTTACATTTAGAAAATAAATATTCCACAAAATAATTCTGTTTTGATCAATGTAGTTTTAAAGAAAGTTCAAGTAGTTTATTTTTCTGTGGTCTGTTTAGTGAAGCAGCTCTTTGCTATTATGCTGCAAACAAGTAAGAAACAATTAATTTTAATAGAAAGTTCAAGTATTTTTTTTTAACGAATCTAAACAGAATAACTGTATGTTAAACATAAATTAGCCACCAGAAGGCAGAGATATGAGATGTGTTTAGAGAAGCAGTTCTTAGCTATTATTATGCTGCAAACAAGTGCAACATTAGATCATGATGTGTATTTTTATATTTGACTTAGCCGCCGTTTTTAAATGATTTTGTGTTTGAATAATTTTATTGTAATTCCTATGAATGATTCAGTGTTTGATCTTGTTGTAATTCCTATGCTTATGTAAAGCAATTTGAATAGTCTTGAACCTGAAAGGTGCTATATAAATAAACTTGCCTTGCCTTGCCTTGCCTTGCCTCTGGCGGGCTGGGTTAGGTCCCCAAGCCATATGTTTGACCCCTGCCATAGAAGGAAGGCTAAGAAGTAGGACACTGTTTTATCTCATTTATCTCAGATAAGTTTCTTTTAGGGTTCTTAAAAACAGTAAAGCATGTTCCCCTCTATGAATGGACGGAGCGCGGTTCATATTGTACTGATAACAGGAGTTATATGGAGTTATATGGAGTCTGTGGAGTTTCTCTGAATCTGTTGCATGGAAATGTGGATTTAATCAAATCGTCCATTCGTTCTCTATGCATCGAGTGCCTAAATCTTATTTCCATTTCTGAGATGTGTCAGGCAGCACATCTGGACCAGAAGTGTCCAGCAGTGAAAAAGATGAAGCTGTAAAGTGTTTTCCATCTTTGGGATCCATTATGAATCTTACATCATCAGCAGAAACAGAAGAGGCATGGAGGATATAAAACGTTTATTTTCCAGCAGATCTCTTTCGCCTCTCCTCAGAGATGTATCAATAATTATCATAGCACTGAAAGACACTTTCATACACAAACACCACCAATATAAAAGGAGGAGAAAAGGGAGCCAGAGGATTAACACTCTTTGTGTCCGGCTTAATGCTTAAAATAATGTTTCATTCTGAGTTAAACACAAATCTTGTGGCGTAGATTTTTGCCTGGAGTCGGTGTAAGCATGCAGAATGTGTGATGGCTTGTCGAACACTCACTGCTGGAATGTCTGGATGCAGGTTTGACTTTCTTTCTGCAGCTCATTTGCTTCCTGTCGGTCTCGCTCGGCCTCCTGCTCCGCATGTTTCTGCCTGCAGCCAAACAGCAGGGCTGCTCTGCACCCAACGCTTCATGCATTATGCATTATTAAAGCTAAGGGTTACAGCAGGTTCAGCACAGGTGAGCATTAGAGGGGACTGTCATATGTGTGCATGGGAATTTTCCATATTCTGCTCTATATACACATACATGCATATATATATATATATATATATATATATATATATACAGACAGGCATATATATATATATATATATATATATATATATACATAGAT
>JAVQJG010011598.1:0-14856 GCA_036024015.1 Craterocephalus amniculus
CATGACCCCTGTCCAGAACCTATTATCACCTTCTTGATGTTTCTGTGAGGCTTGAATCCCAACTGTGGCCATCAGACTCTGTGTCAGCAATAGATGAGAAAGGTGGGAACCCAAGACGGATCTGCTGGCTCAGGAGGTTTAATAAGAGCTCCGATTATGAGCAAAAGCCCGATGTGATTACTACAGAGATATAGTCAGCCAAAAAGTCATAAAAAAGATATTATGGAGATTTACAGCTGTAACTAAATAATGAGGTCATTGTCCCCTGGTGTCCCTTAATAATGGTGAATTTGTCGGTTTATATATTGGTTATTCCAATGACCTGAAAAGTTACAACTGCCTACCAAAAACAGATTCATGGGATTCATATGAATTATGGAGTGCTTGAGTTGCATTTAATTATTTTTTTTGTATGTATGTACACCTGCTACAAAGAAAATAGAGAAGCAAGTAAAATAGTTTTTGTGTTTGCTGTCAGAACTCTGCAGGCCATGGATATCAGCCCATACAGTTAGTCTTGAAGTGAGAAGTAGTTTTCTGTCATGCAAATGTATGGACAGCTTATTCAGCATCCATCTTGCATCCTGCCTGTAGGCTACTGTGAGCTCGTCTTATCTTGACTCTCGTCTCATCTCTTGCTCTGTCCCTTTCCCTCTTTTATTTTCTCTTTTCCTCTGATAATGTCTTCTTGCATTTCTTTCCTGAATCATCCACACTATACATTTAAAATGGCTGGTTTGTTTATCTCAGCTTGCTAGCATGATATACGGTACATAAAGGGATACTCCAACTTCAAGGTCATGCAGTGTCCTGAAAGAAAAAAAAGTTTCTCGGTCTCAGGATGCTGCTGGGCCAGAATTACACATAACAGATGTTACTTTGCCATCAAACGAATCTGTAACATGGAGTTTTATGTTCTGAAAGTTACGTTGTGCATCTTTAAAGGAAGTAGTGTTGTAGATGAGTACTTTTATGAGATTATATTTAAAAAGATTCAGTCTAAAACTCATACTGTACCATTCTAAAACACAAAAGACACTAAATCAGTAAAATACGGTTCAGTTTTACTAGAACAAAGCAGAAATTTAATCCTCAGCTTGAGTTCAAAGTCATGGCAAATTAGGCTACTGGATTTCTCATAACAAGAGTACATAAAAAACATGCCTCAGAACAATGAGGGCAATGTGCTCTAAAGATGTCTCTTGCATTAGAAGCACATGTCCAACACATTAACTAAACTCCAGCTTGATTTTTGCACATGATTTTTTTCTTGCAAACTAAAATGCTTTACATAAACTTTAGCTCCAGTTTAACACCTTTTGCTAAGAGATGGTGGCAAAATAGACACGCTGGAGGCTTCACATAATAAAACCTCTTTAATTGTGTTGTGCTTCACTTTGTCACATTTGACGTTTACAGAGTTCATGTTCACATATTGTCCTATTATTCTATAACAGTAGGGAGCTAATTATATTAATTCCAAAGGGACATTCATCCCCATCATCCATTCATGATTTTCAGGTAAGCCTGAAACTTTGTGCCATCTTCGTTTATTCTCTACCACTAACACATACACTTCCAGTCAGAAGTTTGGACACACTTTACTGTCAGATTTAATGAGAAAATGTGTCAAAACTTTTGTGTCCAGACTTGTGGTGTATACTAATGATTAGGCTTCACATCTTTTGGTGTCTTGACTCGAATAGGATCCTATCGTAACATTATTTCTTATGTCTTAACAGTCTCCTTATCAGAAAGCACAACAACAAAAAAAGAAGAAAAATATTCTGTCACCATCTGCTATTTTTTCTCTGAGTTTGGTTCTTAATCCCTTAGATATTCAAGCCCGTTGCCCAGACCTAAATAATACCCCTATGATGCAGCGCAGCAGTGTCCAAGAGAGGAACTCCCTCAGTGCATGTCGCTGGCACATGCAGCCCTGCAGCTGAGTCTGTTCAATTACAGCTAAGAGCTTTCTGCGTCACATGGGAGATTGTTGGTCAGGGGCTCAAGGTTTCCGTGTATGCCATTTTGATGAATCAGTACTAGGGGGATTTGGAAGATTTTGTGCTAAAAATGAAACCCAGCGCGGGGTGCCAAGTAGCATTGGAGCAAGATGACTGACTGGTGGTGCCATTTTCTCTCCATGTAATTCAAATTATGACAAACTTTATTTGTAACTCAACTCTAAAAGGATGGGCAGCAGGTGGTAAGGTCAGACAAATAACTAGTGGCGCTTAATAATTGACCTGATAGTAGAGGTTTAAGGTCACATAACACCTCTCAGTGCATCTATGCTGTACTTCAAAGGCTAGATTCTACATGTTGACTCTCTGTTACTTTCCAGGTTCATAAGTTTGATATTCCATCAGCCCCCGGACATCATAACACCTTATGTGTTGTTGCTCCTGTTCATGTACGTCACAGCAGAGTGGCAAATCAGAATATTTTGCCAAAGACAGTAAAGAGGCTTCCATACAGGTTCCCCTGCGAAAAGAGACGTTTAGTGGCACATCACACTTCATCAGTAATGCCTCACTTTTTTTTTCTTCATTTATCAACTGATCAAATTAAACATGCATAAATGTGATCAGGCTAAAAAAGGAAGTGTGAAAGAAACAGTTTTTACACCACACTCATCTTTAATTTATTCAATTTACTTCTTCGAGGAAAGAAAAATGAGTTAAATTTACATTAAACTTAAATAGTTACTGCCCAACTCTTCAGCTGAGCCATGAGTCGTATGGTATCATATGTTATCGTATGGGTAGTAGTGGCAAGACAGGAAAAACACTTCTTTCCACTTGTACTTTCAGAAACCCATAGGAGGCGTCCTGAGGGCATGATGTGCCCAGAGAAAAGCCTGCGTGAAAAAGAGCAGCTGGAGCTGCCACTCTTCATCCAGCCATCTGTAGCTTGGCTCAGGATCATCGAGAGGCAGTTAGTCATATTGTTACCTCAATAAACATATTACAAGCTAACCTCTCCCCTGCCACAGTCAACAGGACTGTTTATATGTCAGAGGAGTAAAGAAAGACTTTCTTTCACTCTCATGTGAGGACCTCTTTAGATTGTATTTCACAAAGGTGATAGCACAGATAGAGTCCCACCACCCTGCTGCGTACCTTCCATTTGCTGTCTTTTAGGGATAAAATTAGCGCCAGTGCAATTCCACCCAACCAATAGTGTCCCATCTTCCTAAGCTGTCCGTCAAAATTACAGGCTGTCAACGGTTTCGCTTACAGTTAGCGTTCCAGTGGGTCACTGGTAACAGAAGAACATGAGCAGGAGAGAGTCAGAGTTGGAAGATTCATCATGAAATGTGCATTTGCTAGCTTGACATCTGAGATGATTGCCTCCAGACCTCTCAGTTTCTTTAAACCTGAGCATAATGAAGATGTTGGAAGTTGAATGAATTAGAAAGGGCCTGTGCCACGGCAGAGTTCAGATAAAGTTCATGTTCTGAGCTTTGAATACCAACAGAGTACAGCAATATTATTAATATTATTAAAATGTGTCTAAAGCAAAAATATTAGGTATTTAGATCTGTGATATACATACATTGGGCAGCTGAAATTATATAAATGAAAGTCATTGGTTGCTCTTTGTTTGTTTTTCTCAAAATAATCTCCCCAGCTGTAACTTAGCAGAAACAGTATGTTTTACTGCAAAATAAAACGTTACCAGCTGGATTTAATAAAGCAAAGAGCCTCCTGTCGGATAATTACTGCATGAGCGATTATCTTTCAACTGTCAACAAGGTTTTTAACTCCAACTGTTGCAATGAGCAGCTTCTCATTTCTTAAACAACCACGTGGAGAATATCTCGGGGTTGTGGAAAAGTTTTTAAGGGTCAAATCATAGGCATGCGTCAGCAAATGAAACATGTAAGGAGTTGCAGACGCCAGAAGTGGGTTAAGAACTATCCAATGTATCATTATAAACTTGAAGGAGAGTGGAGACCATGATTATCAACAAAGCAATGTGGTCGAAATCAACATGAATGAATCATCACTTGCATTTGGTTAAATCACATTAAAGAAAAACAACAGTAGAACTCAGTGCTCTGTTTAATAGTGAGAGTAAAAGCATTATGCACAATGCAAGGGTAACTTAAGGATAGGACTGAACAGGTGTATAGCCATAGAAAACCACTTATCTACTGGGACTAGAAGATGTCAGAGGTAAAAAACAACAACAGAAAAACAGTGGAAATCCGTACGCACAGATTATTAAACTGAGATCTCTGTTTTGCAAGACCTCCAGACAACCAATTTGGCTAACAATGATGCTGTTTAAGTTAGCATTTGCTGCAGTTGGTGCAAATGTAAATGTTTTATCTCAGCCTAACACTGCCTACATATTTAGATTGGAGCAACAGATAAAGGTCATGTGGCCTGAAAAGAGGCAGATGAAGAAATGCAGCCATCATGTTTAGTGCCTACTGTACCAGCGGGTGCAGTGCTATCGGGATTGCTGCACTTGATCAGATCCAGGTTCCGCCACTGACTCCTACCCTTCTCCAGTATTTATTTCTATGTTTGGGTTAATTTCTTAGTGATAAATCAGTTTTGTCCTGAGTTAGTATGGCTTTTTAGGAATATATTAAGTAAATAAGAGTGTATTTCACTGAAGGAGGGCTGCATTCAACATTTTTCCATGAGTTCCTGTAGTTTATCATCTTAATGTAAACTTTAATGACACAGTGATAGAGTGGAGTTTTTACAAACTTGCACATAATTTTAAACGTATGATGAAAAAATCAATTGTAGTGTTGAGTCTCAATTTCTGTGCACATCCCATGCTCTATATTAGTCTCAGCTGTGCATTACTTCCAATTTAATCTCAAGATATTGTAACGTTATGGCAAAAATGAAAGACATCTTTTTTTGTCTTATTTTCATCTGTTACATTCAATTAAAAAAGAACCTAGAAAACCTTTTTTCCTCCTCTGGTCTGAACACTGAACAATACCGTGCTTAGAGTAACAGCCCTCCTTGGAGCTTGGAGTGAGAACAGTTGAATCATTGGTCCTTTAAGTGAAGGCAGATGCCATTGCTGCTGGGCTCTTCATTATCTTGCACTACAAAATAGCAGCGCAAGTTGATATGAAACTTTCCTTGTGGGAAATGGGGAAAAAACTTTGTTTTGAAAGTAAGAACTCCCCCAAAAAGACAGTAAATTCATGTTATTGAATAAACAAATATGAAAAGTAGGATTCAGCTGCTTTTAACTAGCTCTTCAGAAGACTCTGAGGAAATGGAGGGCAACGGGGGAATGTTTTTGAAAGACCACAATGAGTCACTTTTTGGTGAAAAGGAAAACAGCATGTTTATGCTACTTTTGTAGACACAGAATGGACTTATAGATCTCCTCCTCTGACAGAAATGTTAAAAATCAGGAGTAGACTAGAGGGAGCTTTCAGTGGGTGTCACCGGTAGCTGCAGCTCATGGATGAACAAAGAGACTTTTACAATGCTGTGCATGACAAAGCACAGTGTTATTCTCTCCCCACAAGCTGCAGTTTATTACCTCTGCTGCTGCAGAGAAGTTAACTTAAACCTCACACTGGTGGATGTCACAATGACTTGTTCAGGCACATTCGTTGTGTCAACTTCAGTGTAACGAGTCTCTTTTTTTAAAAAAAGTCTTTTTTCTTTCTGCTGTCAGGTTCACTTTTAAATATCATTAGATGCAACACAATACCTGCTCTTTGACAGTAGAAAAAAACATTTGTTCATTCATTTTCTGTACCGCTTAATCTAATTGAGGGTTGCAGCATACACCTTGGACAGGGCCAACACAGAGAGACAGACAACCGTTCACAGCTACAGAGAATTTTAGAGTGACCTGTTAACCCATCAGGCGTGTGTTTGGTCAGTGGGAGGAAGCCAGATATGTGGTGAGAACCCACGCATAGACAGGGAGAACATGCATGACAGGTTTTCATGCATGATAGAAAAAAAAGAGAACATTGATTTTAAAACGTCTTGTTTTCTCTGGGACTCAGAACATACAGTCAGATACTGCAATTTCTTTCTCACGCATGCGATTATTTACATTCGGTGCCTGCCTGTGCTCTTTGTTATCATCCATAAAGTAGCAGCCAAATAGGCTACAGCCAGATAAAAGTCAAATGAGTCAAATGAGAACCACATTTATACCATTTTATCACATTCATCTGTCACGTTTTGGAGACTATGCATACTATATACTCTAGGAAAGACACACCAATTTCCTCTTTTCTTTTTTTCTTCCCATTTTTTAGAGTAAGAATTGTTGGGCTACATGGGGAAGAGTTGAACTGCAGCCTCATTGTACAGTAAGCCTAGGATCAGTTGGCGGCTTTAGTGCTGTTTGATGTTTTTCCATGTGTTTGTGTGCTCTCTTTCCAGGTAGTTCAGCTTTCAAACACAGTCCAAAGGTTTATTACTTGTTGTTTAATAATGCAAATGGGGTTTTTAATATAAAATAGGTTTTCTAAAAATGTCCCCGTAATTTTTCTGTAGGTTTCTACTTTTTAAAGAAATCTTGTTGGAAAGCAGCTTTTTTAGTAAAGAGAGTTTATTATATTTCGAGGTGTTTTGATCATCTTCCACTCTCATTATTGGTCACTGTTGTTCCTTTGACTTTGGCTATTTGAATGCTGCATGTGGTAGATATACTGTACTGTTGTTGATGAGATCAGTGCCGTAAAGCTCAGAAGCACAAGACTGAATGCAAATAGTTTTAGTCCCAGCTGAGCCTGAAACTGCACATTCTGTAGATATCCGTACCTGGAATTTCACTCAAGTTTGCCCCTTTGCTTCACAGATTTAATTTACGTCAACGAAATTCTGTTTCTGAGTAGAGAGGTTTGCTCTGCACACATGTTCCTTTCAAGTGACCTTGAAAATGTACTGTTGAGGACTGTCCAATAACTACAGCCTTTATTTCCTGCTTAAACAGCTCAACCAGAACAGTAATGCTACTTTCCTACAGGCCTGTCAAAACATGTCAACAGTAGCTGAAGGAACCAAAAATACATACTCACTCTCATTTCTCCCCCTATGAAGCCAGATCAAAACCTGCATCCAGTACCCAGCTGGTCACAAGGCCATCTCTGTAACTCCCATGTTCTAATAGGATGCTGAGGGATTTACAAGAATATGGGAGAGCACGATATGTAACTGCAGCCCAGGTGATTTGACTTGTTGACTTCATTTCCCTGAGGCTAACATTTACTTATACTCCGTAAACACATCATTAGAGGTGAAAGTCCTCCATAACCCACCCCTAAAATGTTATACAAATGGCTTGTAATTTTCCGGAGACACCGTAAGAATTATGTAATATCGGACAAGTCTGAGCAAGTTACTCTAAACAAAGATCCTCCATGCAGACGACAACCTCTTCCACAACTGACATCATTGCAACAAACTGTAGTTTAAAATTGTGATGTAACCAGTAAAAACTGCTGCAATGATTACCGATGAACTATTTTCTTGACTGGCTTACATCCATGTTGATACCAGCACTATTGTATAGTAATGACATATTTATTTATGTTCTACTCTATCTGGTGCTTACTAAATTACCTTGTGACACTACTGGCTGCTCGTAACAGAAAAGACCAACTTTGCTCTAGCTGCTGTTGGAGAGTGTGATGGAGATGAGCCGACAGTGTTTGTCTAATAGAAAACAAAGAAGTTTTTTAGAGTTGTAGTGAGTTAAATGGCATTACTTTCAAGTTTGTTTTTCTTTCACTGAATGCATTTTTCTAAAGTTTGCAGCAACTTTCCATCCTTAAAACATTATTATTATCAGTAATATGTGACAGCTGGATTTGCTTTGCTGCACTTTGTCACACAAGCAACAGAATGTATCAAAGCAGTTTTAAACGACGCAATTGTAGATTCAGCAAAGAAACTCAAGTGGACAATATCTGAGAAGGCGATGGAAAAGAAAGTGAAAGTGACAAACCAACAGAAAAGACAGATTTTTACAGGTTTGGAATGGCTTAGAGAAGAGACAGGATGCAAGCCCAATTGGCTTTCATTAGGGGGCACCAAATGGAAAAATCTGCCAAAGTGTATTGCTTTAAGTCCAGCCTCCTTCCATGCTGTACACAAGAAGAAAAGCATTCCTTTTGGCTACTTTGTGCTCTGATGTTGTCACATTTTATATACCTTCAAGTCCCAACATTGCTTTTTAGTTCTTTATCCTAAATGGAAAAACTGAGTTAAGTGCAACTTAAGTGCTTTCATTTATCGTGGCTGCTCACAAACATCAGGTGAGTGGAGTGTCTGAGAGCCAAACACAACCAAAGCAAGAATAGACTTGTAATTGTAAGATTTGAAAATTCCCACAGGAGCCGTCATCATGCTCAGGGCTAACATTTTAATGAGTGATGTCTGCAGGGAAATCATTGTGTCTCATACTGTAAGTGTGCAATCACAAACGATCACACGAACAGTCCAACTACAAGCGAATGCGTTCATTATTATGGGCTATCACAGAAGTCCAACGTTCTTTGCAGAAGAATATTTTCTCATTTCTGTTTTAAGATTAAATCTGATGTTGGTAAATCAGACATTGGAATTAACCTTCAAAACCATTCAGCATACACATGAAGCATGTTACAGCCGGAGGAAGACTCATTATTCTGTTAGACTGCTCTGACATTGCATGCTTTTTTTATTAGCACATTTCTTATGCGTAATCACATTCAAATAAGGAAATGCTGCTCTAAAAAGTGTTTTTTAAAATAATAATAATGGTAGGTCGGCATGAAAGCATAACATGTTTTAAGGGTAGAAGATATAAATTCTTTTGATGCTATGAAATGGAAAGCTTTTCAAAATGCCTGGGGTTGTTTCCCAAATATGGGCAACTATTTGGAATTCTTAAAGAAGAAAAAAAAAGTTTTGGAGCAGAGAGAAGAACTAACATCTTTACATGATTATCCTGTGAATGACTGTGATAATCTAACAAGTCCTTTAACCTAATAAACCACAGTGACGAATGCTATTTTTTATTAAGAGCAGGCAAGACATTTGAAAGATGCAAACAAAGAATCTGCAGGGTGATAATCATTTTTTTCTCCCCTGGATTTGCTTCCATCCACTGCGGATGTGCCAAAATCCCATCTGGCTAATATTCCTTTTCACAATATGCAATTCAGTTAAGGATAATTGTCTTTGAGGGCCCTCTCCATCATGCAAATACTGTAGATTCAAAGAACTTTTATTTAACAAATCCATTAGCAGCTAACTGATGCACCAGTGAAAAATACAGATAATCATTTCGTCTGTTTGTACTTTAGGTATATTTGAATGTTAAACCTGAACTAAACAATATATATTTAATGAACAGTCATTTCATAATGTCAGGCATAAAAAAAAGATTTTTAGATAGATGGTTAAAAAAAAAACTGCAGCATCTCACCTTCACCCTCCATTTTTACATAATCCATTATGAACTTTTCAATTTGTGTAAACCACCATGTGAGTGTGTGTTTAACACCATCTCATAACAAAGTCTTTGGGTTTGCTCATCAGCTGGGGAACAAAGTTAATTCAGACAAGCCAAACAAACGATAAGAAAAGATGCCCTGACTTTAAAATGAGTCATTTTAAGCCAGTCAACAATATCTTTTTCTAAAGCACTGTGAGTACTTGTTTTTGACCATAACGATATTCTTTCCAGAACTCTAACCAGAATGTCTTTCGGTTCCATCCTAATTAAAACCAAAGCTGCCCTGCCCTTCCAGTCACGTTCCAAAACCATGTGGCAGCGTTAATCTTGCTGTTTTGTAAAAAGTCACACTTCATTGATCATATTGAAAGTTCCAGCCAATAAATAATGGTCATTAACACCACTGTGTTTTTTTGACCACTTTAAATGAAGCATATTTGTAAAAATGGTTTTGATAGTATAACAGTATTGGCAACAATCTAGCAGCATCAACCGAAAGTGGAAATGCAAAATGTTTGCGTCTCATTATATTTAGCAAGAAATATCTAAATACATGGACGGACAGTTTCTTTAAGTTAGTCTATAAGTGTATAAGAAAGATTTCTTAAAAAACAGAGCCCATTTTTAACTTCAAGCTTGAAGAGATTGCATGGTTGTTTGTGGGTGTGCAAACCTTTGAAGTGGTTCCTCTCACAGCAGAGGTAGACTTCACAATTTAAGCAAGTTGCCCTCATAAAGATTTATGCTGTTGTTGTTCATTGCTGAACCACAAGTCCTCCTTGGCATTTAGGATGAGGAACAGCAACCTAATCATATTCCTAAACAAATTGAAAGGCCATGCTGGATGCTTAACCAATCATCAGACTTGAGAAGAAAGGGAATTTAAGTGACGATGAATGTGGCACGGTTGTTGGTACCAGACGGGCTGGTCCGGATATTTCAGAAACTGCTGATTCACAGAGATTTTCTACACACAACCATCTCTTGGGTTTACAGAGAATTGTCTGAAAAAGATTAAATATCCATTGGCGTCAGTTGTCTGAATAAAAATGACTTGTTGTCAAAGATCAGAGGAGATTCGGCAGACAGGGCCAGAGATGCTAGAAAGATGACACAACTCAAATAATCACTTGTTACAACCAAGATATGCAGAAAACCATGAACAACACGATAGGCTCCAGCAGCAGATGAACAGAATTTACAGGCTCACCAAAACAACAGAATACTGGAAAAACATGGCCTGTTCTGATGACTCTCCATATTAGCAGCAACACTCAGATGGAAGGGTGAGAATTTGGCGTAAAAACATGGATCCATCCTGCTTTGTATCAGCAGATCAGGCTGGTGGTGGTGGTGTAATGGTGAGGGGGGCCTTTTTTGGAACACCGGGCCCCTTTGGACACTTTTTACACCAGTTGCTAGACTATTTTTGCTGAGCATGTCCATCATCTGACTGCTTCTTCCAGCACTTCCATGTCACAAAGCTCAATCTCTTTTTTACAATTATGTCTTCTAATTGCGCTCTAGTTGAGACACTTAATTTTTTACCATATATTTCATCTTGAGCTATATGAAGCTTTCAGTCATTCACTATTTGTAATGAGTCACAACATGGCATAAAAGCTCTTGTTAAATATCTGTGACTAAATGTGCAGTAAGTACTTTAGATGCGTATAAACTTGTAATTACATGATATATGTATCCGATGTGGTTCCCTCCCTCACCCATGTTTGCAATTCTCTGCAAGCTCTTGTGGTCAGTATTTGATGTCTTTCTTTATTTTCTACGTACTGTAGAAATTCATGGAGTTTTTTTTTCTCCTCTTTTTAGATACAGAGTTTCTAAGTGACTGTAATCTAGCCGGAAAGCAACAGTAACATAGGAAAGGCAGTGGAGGGAGGATATAACCCTTCTGAGCTCTCTCAGGTGGTGGAAACATTTCCAGTTTCCTCCACACCCAAAAATTAATGACTCCAAGAGGAAAAAGTGAGGCCTGTCACTTTCTACCCAAACATTTGTTTTTGGCCTTCATCATAATTGGATGAAAGCAGTTTTTCTTGCTTGAACTCTATAGGTTCATATGGGCTGGTTGTTACGAAAGGTAGAAAATGTTCTCCTCTGTCATGTGGCATTTTTCAGATATATTGTGATTCCATAAAATAGAAGTGATCTCATTTCATGCCCACTCAAACTTCTGCCAGAGAAAATGGTTTGGTTTGAATGGAACTTCTGTTCGGCTCTGTTCTGTCCTGTTAGACGTCTCTACAGGGCTCAGGGATGCTGGATTCAGAGCTACTTCTGTGGCTTTTGGTTCACCTCCAAAGTTCAGTAAAACAGTATTTCCCCTCTCCCCCAGTGTCTCCCTCTGATCTGTGCTGCAGACACATGCACAGCCTGCCCGTACACACTCTCACACACATAATGTAAAGACCAGCCGCGGTGTCACACACCTTCTAGCACTCTTTTTCTCATGTACTCATGGTGACAAACAGCATCTTCCAGCTCACAAACACACAGCAGAGGCATTTGCAGTTTCCTCTCTGCTTCTACTGAGGGTAACAGTCGAGGGGCAGAGGGAGAAAGCGAGCAGGCTGTCAGCATCCAAGGTTGTGGAGCTTAGAAAGCTTCAGGAATAGCAATGGCGACATACTACACCTTTATGAACTTTCAAGGCACTCTGAAATTGTTCCTCTCGTAAACAACTTCATGTCTTGAAAGATGAAATTGAAAGATTTGTTGGAAGGGCACAAGGTTTAACTCCTCTTAAACGGTCGCATCCCGGCAGCCTTACGTACAATCCGGTGTTACCTAACTTTTTCATAGGCGCCATAAGTAAACCACTCATGTGATATTTCCTTACTTTGTCATGAAATTATTGCAGTTTGTGAAATCATGTTTGGCACAGAGCAGCCAAAATGTACAATGGCAGTCTGCCCTGTGCAGCTTGACCGTCCATCCATGTGTGGAGGGATATGACTTGCAGAAATGGAGATCATGACTTTGGTCATCTTCCAGTTCGTAGCCTTGTTCATTTTCCCCTTGGTCTTGTTGAAAAACTGAAATGTTGCACAAGCTGGACATCTTCCGACCGTCCCTGCACAACGTTATGCCTGAGTATTCTTTGGGAAATCGCTTTTTATGATCATTGTGTGCAAAGATGGTTGGCTTTGCAGGAACACTATAATAGCGAATCACCCTGGCTCTCCCCCTCCACATCTCAATTTCCGTCCAGCGCTTTTGTTTGTTTTGTTTTTTATATATCCCTCTGCCACAGTATGCGGAGATCCTCTTCTTTTTTTTTTGTGAAAACAGTGCATTGATTTAGTGCCTTTTTCACACCAGATGAAGACCACATGTGGAGGACTTTCGTTTCTGGTGCTCCCCTTTCCATGTGCCTTCACTGTTTTCTCAGGGAAAAAAGGGAAAAACAGATGACTGTTCTTTTAGTGCAAAAAGGGAAGGTTGTCATTCATTTCTAACAGGGTTCAAATATACACAAAATTAACTGGGTTCCCTCCAAAATAGCATGAATATAGTGGATGGTTGGTATAACAGAAACCTCATCTGTGGAAACATTTTGGAGACAGGCAGGAACTTTAGAAAATATTTGGCAGGTGATTAGTTGAACCAGTTGTCTATCCACTGAGTCAGCTGGGAAACCAAATTCTTTCTGAAGCCAGCCAGCAGAGGAGTAAAACCTTATTTTTATCTGAAAAAACCTTTACATCAGGAATTACTCTCCAGGTAAAAAGTGATGTTATAAGTAGTAAAATGCTGCAGTTGCAGCGGTTTTTACTTAAAATTCACCGTTTGTTCTGACAGACGGTCACAGACATCATAGTCAGAAAAGCATGTCAAGTGAGATTATCTTGTAGCTTTGATCTTGCAAATCTTGTGAAATTTCAGCTGTCCATCACGTAAAAGTGGCCCATTAGGGTGTCAAATACGGTATTTGTAATAGACACATAAATAAAAACATGGACTCACATTTGGTAGCTTCATATTTCACTTTAACCCCTCACTCAACCAAACCCAGAAAATGCTGAACTCTTGCATTATAAGGAGAAACACATGCATCTGGTGGCATTGTGCTCATCTTTGCAACCCGGTGTAATGTGCATCATAAACACAAAAACTCACGACAAACACCTTGTGCACCACATTGCTCCCCTTTGCACTTTTTTTGTACTTTTAATAACAAACCTCATCAGAACAAATTCTGATGAGCTTTTTTTTGGAGAATGCACTCCGGTTCTGATCATTACTCGGTTCCAAAAGCTTATCACGCGTGTGCGTGTGTGTGTGTGTGTGTATGTGTGTATAGTGGGTAGAAACAGCAGTTCTCTGGCTCACTGCAGTCTATCTTGGCTGCACTGATTGTTTTTTGGAGATGAGTTATGCAAGTTTGAGAATTTATTCAAGTCCAAAGCCATTTTTCAGTAACCAGGACCAGCTTATTCTCCTCCATGCCAACCCATTTGCTTTATCAAAGCCAACCATTTTTTTCCTTGTTTGGCACTATCTGCGTAAAGACAAAAACTTGTGCAGGACTCATTAAATCCAAGCAGGCTGAAGCCACTTTAAGGGATTATGCAATGTAGTCTTACTCTTCTTTACAACACTAGAAAGGGTTTTAAGGAGCTGATGGAGCAGGAGAGGCAGACATCTGTAGATTCTGAGTCAGCTGCCAAAGTGCTGAGCAAACACCTTCAAAATAAGAACCTACACAGGATAGGGGGAGAATGACAGCAGAAGAGAAATAGATGACCAGGTCAGCTGCCTGCTGAGCCACAACTAGTTATGTTTCCATGAAAATATAGTCCTATGCAAATTACCTTCTAATGTAAAATGTGGGTGAAGGGAATTTTCTTTCTATATGGAGGCAGAAACTGATCTTTTGACCTTGGGTGTGCTGAAGGCAGCTGCTGTTTATTTTTAATTACTGCTGGTTTGCAAGGATGAAGAAGAAAAAAAGAACTGTTTCACTGAGAAACCTTTTAAACCCCTGACATAGTTTCTCGGTGAGTGTTGGTGAGCCCACTAAGACTTCCCAAGTCCCCTGACTTATTTCTGACTTTTCTTCCAACACTTTATACTTCTGTAGTAAAGTGTCTTAGTTGGATTAGCATAAAACATTTTATATGTAATGAGTGTCAGAACTAGCCTACAGTGATCTTAATAACAGCAAAGCTCATCATGCCATCATTATGGACTTTGTTTGTGACTTAAAACCAGCTAAACTTATTGCATTCCATTCAGCCTCAACTGTACTTTGTTGATAACTTATGTGGGCCCCAAATTATAAGCTTCGGCTTCTGTGGGACCCAGATTTGCAATAGCTGTTTATTGTAATGGATTTGTGACTCAGTGTATATTTTATGAATGATTGCAAATTGAATT
>JAVQJG010011602.1:0-10256 GCA_036024015.1 Craterocephalus amniculus
GGACTCTTCTCCTGTGAAGCCATGCTGCTGTGATGGATCAGTCTGTGGTTCAGCTTCGTCCTGCTGAAATCTGCAAACCTTCCCTGAAAGAGACGATGTCTGGATGGAGCAGATGTTGCTCTAACACCTCCATGTACTTTCAGCATTGATGGAGCTTCACAGATGTGGAAGCTGTCCACGTTATAGACTCTGATGCAGCCCATCCATCAGATGCTGGATGCTCCCTGGACACTGTGGCCGTGCTTTCCACAGAGAATTTCACATTTTCATCCATCTGACTACAGAACACTTTTCCACTTTGCCTCAGAACATTGTCAATGAGCTTTGGTCCAGAGAAGAAACAAGTGTTTCAGGAGTGAATTTCAGGCTCAACTGTGTTCACAGACATATTTCTGGAAGTCTTCCTGAGTCCATGCAGTGATTTCCTTGTTAATGCTGCTTAAGGGACCCTGGATCACCAGCATTCAGATCATGACCTTTGGCTTTTTCCATGTGCACAGAGATTCCTTCTGAAGATCGGAATCATTTGATGATGCTACTAAATGCACACTAGATGGACAGATCTTCACAATATCTGAAATTCTCCATAAAAGAACATTCTCCTGAAAACGTTCCACACCTTTTAGACCCAGTTTATCTCAGATTGGTGAGTCTCTCTGACATTCGTCTTTTATATCCTGTCATGACTGACCTGTTGCCAGTTAAGCTAATTAGTTGTCCAAATGCTCCTCTGGTTGGTATTAACTTTGTGCAAATTGCTTTTCCCAACTTTTGTTACACTTGTTTCAGTTTATTTTAGATGTTGCTATCATTCAAAATGCGCTCATATTTTCCATGAAATGGGAAAATGTCTCAGTTTCCACATCTGATGTAGTGTTTATGTTCTACTCAGGATCAAATAGGAATTGATCAGAGTCATAGCTCATTGCATTTGGGTATTGTGGTCATATATTAAACCAGTGATGCTGAACAAAAACAAAAAGCTAATATTGATGACATAGCTTGGTGATAAATAAGTCCTGTTATCATAAATACTGACCCAGGTTTATATTATACATTGTGTTAAATGCAGTTTTACCTTGATCAGTTGGGAAAAATCGCGTTATAGTTAAGATCTCTGATCCATTCTGACTAGAGAACTGGTGTAGTGTATCTTGAAGTATGACTTCATTGTTAAGTTTCCACTCTGCGGTCCAGTTGCTACCAAAATCTATATCTGCTGGTGGGGGACCGCATGTCACGTTCAGGCTTTGCTCATGAAAAACCTGAGAGGGGTCAAACTTTAAGAGTGTTTTACCTTGAAAAAAAAAACAGACAACAGAAAGATGCCGTCATTGTATAATTGTTTGTACTCAAATATATATTAATCAAACAAACAAATGTGACAACTAAAAATTATTTAAAAGATAATGATTTAATAGAAGATGTTTGTCAAATTGCCTTACTGTTAAATATTACTGGGTATTTAGATTTCAGGTCTTGCAGCAGCCCAGCTTGTAGTGCTGAAATTTCTCCATCATCAAAAGAAGTTGCACTGATTGTATAAGTAGCAATAGTGCTGCCACTCCTGAAATAGAAAATTTAATCCACAGATAGAACCTTAGTCTCTTACAAGCATACAATCACAGTCAGATTGTGCCATCCTCTATGGACAAAATGACATTTTACAAGAAGAAGATCAGCATGCCTGTACAGGACATAAAAGTCCCATTCAGCCATGGGGTAAGAAATTTGAATTTATATCTTAATTTTTATGTTATTTTTTCATGACTTAGTGGTCACTGCATCATGTACTTGAATGGATAAAACTGGGAATTGGACTGAATCAGAACTACAAACAAACTGTTTTTTTTGTTTTTTTTTTGTAAAGTGCCTGGAGTTGATGAAACATGCACAAACAGAACTCAGTTGTCAAAGACTCTGCGAATTTAGATCAAGGCAAGACAATTTCACTTACCGGAAGTCTTCAAGTTCTACTGCAAGAAGAGTTGAGATATGCTTCTTACACTGGTTTTGAATCTGTGTTTAGAATTGGACTTAAATCAGTATTATTCACCCTCCAAAGCAAAGTCAGTAGACACTGAATGACAGAAGAAACATGCAAACTTACTGCGTCATTAATGTCTTTGTAAACCGAATTGCTTTTATTATTGAATGAAGGATCAAAGTTCATGTTCAACGAAAACGAGAAGCTCCTCATCTCTAGAACAGAAATGTGTAAGATCACAAGGAAGAATTTTAAAAAGACTTTTCTATATCGTTTGTAGCTTCCTCAATCCAATCCAACTTTTTTAATAAGGCACTTTCACGACAACACAGTTGATCAAAGTGCTGTTTGCAACCCTGGCCATAGCAACGCATATAAAACAAGATAATTATAAAAGCAATCAAATTTCTTGTAAAAGAAGCACAGAAAAAAAACAATAAAATGGAATGAAAATAAAATGAAACATTAAAGAAGTTAACAACTCAAACTGTGTAAAAGCCAAGGAAAAAAAGGGGAGTCTTAAGAGAGGATTTAAAAACAGAAAGAGACTCAGGCACACAGTTTAGGGCCAACAACAGAACCAGATTTCAGCCTGGATTTAGTGACAGCAGGGAGAGATCTGCTGACCTGAGAGAGCGTCCAGGGGTGTAAGAGTGGAGAAAGATGGACAAATGGAGCTACAGCGAAAGTTCAGACAGGAAGACCTGCAATGATCCTACATTCAGCCTCTCAGTGCTGTCCCCTTTTCCATCTCTCTCTCTCTCTCTCTTTCATCCCTTTTGCACTCTGTCCTTCCCTCCTCCTTTCCTTAAATCCTCCCCTTTTGCAATCAGCGTTCGGATCTTACAGCCAAACTCATTCAAGCGGGGAATTTAAATATTCTCTGCTGCCGGCTTCCTTTCAGATCGAATTCGCAGCCCCCCTCCCCAGGCTCCTCCAGCAGCCAATCTCATCCGTCTCCTCTGCAGCCTTTCCTCCACCACCAGGTCCAGACCCCCGGGGGGGAAATGCTTGTTGTATGAATGGCCTCCTCCCTCTTGGCAGATGACTGCACGTCGGGGTCTATTCACCAAAGCACATTCTATTGTACAAAATCAATAAATGTAACTCATCACGTTGTTGGTCTCTCCTGACTGGAATACTGTGGTGCATGAAAGTTGCTGTTCATGTCAACACTATTGTCAACACTATGTCAACATTATTGTGGTCATAAATAAAGACTGACAAAAATTACCCATTAATTCCGTTTTTTTAAAGTGCAACGCTGAGAGGCTCTGAACACACATACAGACAAACCACAGGTCACAGGACCGGTGATACTGGTTTGGGATGTATCATCACTCATTTCAGGATCAGTTAAGTCTCTGCTCCGGAAGCATCAGCTCACTGAAAACCCCAAATCCAAAAATGATCATCTGTCTTCATCATACATATTTTACTTTATTACATTAATGTTTAAACCGAGAGTTACTAGAAATATTTTTGCTACTACTGTGTGTAACGGTATAGAAGCCAGAAACGGTCAGGCTCACATGTTTATTTTTAGCACCATTTCATCGTAGTATCGGGATCATTATTCTCCTTACAGATTACTTAAGTGTTGGGTCGCCAGGAGAAAAGTCACGCGTAGTTGGACAACAAGCAAACTCCACAGGTTCTCTCCAGAAACACACTAAAGTTTGCACATTATGAAATTGCATCAGCATTTATTAAGTTTTCTTGTGGCCTACTGGGAGCAGTGCTGGTTTCCAGTCTAACTGGAAACAAGGAATCAAGGACCTCTGCTCCTTCACTTTCTGGGTGCAGCACCCTGTGTCTGAGGGAGCTCTGCAGGCATGTCAGTGTCTGGTAGGCGGGTGGGGAGGGGGACTGTCCTGTAACTTGGATGAGAACTTTGGTATTAACTTCTTCTCTTCCACCCCTAAACTGGTGTTTTCAAGGGGAATCCCAGTACAGAACAGCTTTGTACTGGGATGTCTTATTGTACGTATTTCTCTGTATCTGAAAATGACTTCCACAAAATCACAACTATCAACAATACACCTGCACAGAGAAGCGTACAAAGAAGAACAGGGACACAGGGCTCATAACATCAGCCAAAATGTTATGCTTTAGCTGGTTGTGCAGTATCACATTAATTTTACTACTTTTGCACACTCAGGTCAGTTTCACCGGATGCAAAATGTTAAAATTTTGAAAGACTTAAACATAAACATTAAATTTCTAGCCATGTGCAGTCTAGGTTTTTGGATCAATTTAAAATTACCACATTATCCTGGTGAGAGGCTTGTTTTGTACCATCTGGCAGTGTAGCACAGCGATTCAGATAATTGTGAAAAATATATAACCTATTTTCATCAAGTAAAGTTGGGATTTTTATCAGGGCTGTCAAAATGAAACCATTAATGACGAGACTAAATCAAATAACTTAATTCTTTTATACATTATTGCATAAATCCACATTAATCTTCCTTATTTATGAATTATTTATGAAACTGTCACTGTGGAAGACGAACCAATATATGTCGTCTTGTAGGTTGTGGCTCAGAAAGTTTTGGAAACAGTGGTGTAGATGGTGCTGCTGGTGTAAATATGCAAAAAAAAAAAAAGAAAAGAAAAGAAAAAGAAAAAACCAAGAGAAAAGAGATTTGACTATCTAAATAAGAAGAATCTTCAACCAGAGACATATGGACGCTGTTAAAGGTTTGTCCCAAACACACAGTAGCTACATATTTCCATAATACTACAGTAAAAAAATGCAAATTCTCCCGACCAGCAGACACATGAACACTTCTCACATCATACAAACTGAGATAGCAACAGGTGTCTGTCAGTCAGTGAAAGTCAACAAATGTTTCCACAGAAATTGGTTTTTGTTTATGTAAATAACTTTGTAGTTACTGAGACTACCTTTTTTAACTTTCTGTGGTTTTCTGTAGTTCCTCATTCTTATGAATCATCTCTGGAGGCCACTGCTGAAACCATTAATCTGACTGAGGTACTTAGAGTCATACTGAGGACTTGCAACTTTCTTTTGTCTTGAATTGTCAATATCACCTGTCAGAAGCATAAAAACATGACTAGTGGGCACACTTCTTCCTAGGATATGAGAAATACCAACAATTTCTAAACAACACAACAGCCATTAACAGATTTTCTTAAGACCAATTTAATCTTTACAACACTGGTTCCCAAACGTTTTGAGCCACGACCCGCAAGATGACATATTGGTGTTTGTCTTCCACTAGTTATTAATTTTATATCATATGGGTCATCCTGCAGGACCATCTAAACATAAGGCCTGAAAACAATCTGTCTTCATTAATTAGGAAGACTAATGTGGATTTATGCGTTAATGTGTTAAAGAATTAAGGTGTTAAATTTAGATTTATCGATTTGTTAATGCTTTAATTTTGACATTCATGATAAGAAACTCAAATTTATTAGATAAATATAGGTTAAGTATTTTTTCACAATTACCTGGCGACTCCCTGAAATGATCTTGCAACCCACACGACTAATACTAATCTGCTACAGCCAAATAAGGGCGTGTTGCCCTCCAACAACAGCATGCCTAAATTGTGTAATGAGAGCATTTATTTGAGCCATATTTAATCTTGTGCACCAGGTGAGCGAAACACAGCTAGCTAGCACAGATACAGCTGTTAGTACCCTGAAAACGGGCCAAATCAAGCACATTGAACATATCAATATCTCTATCATGCTTCACCATTAAGGCTGATTTCAAGCAAAACTATAACAACTGTGGCCGACCAAGCTGCGGGCGTTGTGCTAGAGCCAGTTACCATGGTGAAGCGTCACAACAAGAGGTATTAAATGGTCCGCTTAGCTGCTTCTTGTGTAAAACGTATAATTCTAAAAGTGAAAAACAACGATAAAGAATTAATAATTGATTTAATATTGACTTTCTTCATGATTGACCATGGCATAAGCAGGATTACGCCCCCTGAGGTCTCTGTCATGAGAAATAATGGACTTGGCTCACTCTGCTCAGCAGATGGTTTTGATAATACACAGCTCGTCGGGCATTATCCATTACATAAAGAAATTATTTTAGATATTACGTAATGTGACAGTGTGTGGGTCCTGTCACTGTGTTCCTCCGACTGATCATGCTACTTGGCTACTTGGAAATCCCTTTGTTGACTGGTCAGCGCGCATGACTTTCACCTGGGAGGTTGTGGGATCGATCCCTGCCCGGGCACTCGGTCCGTCCTGCCACAGTAAGCAAAATGTTTCAGCATGTTGGAAGTATTTCCCCTTTGAGCTGATCAAAGATTTACATGCGAAATATAGCCAAATTTTAGTCTGCTTCACCCTCAACACCATATTGGAAGTGTCTTGAGCCAAAATATGGAGTGTGCCGTGAACGTGATGTCATTACATTATCATATGTTAGTGGGATCGTTTAGGCAGACAAATAAACAACTCCAGGGAATTAAACCACTGGTATTTCTCTGTATTATATCTGATCAACGTAAATGTAAAATATTGAATGAGAGAGGTGTTTTGTATAATATGATGCTGTATAAGATGCTGGTGCTGGCGTTGTCACTATGCAAAAAGGGAAAAGAAAACAGGCATTTGATTATCTAAATAATTAAAATCTTTACAACAACTTTCATAGATGACGCATGAACTTTGTCAAAGGTTTGAACCAAATGCATTTCCATGTTACTGTTGCAAAATGCAAATTCTCCTGGATAAACACATAAACATGTCCTGCTTTTATACAAAGTGCTGCATCCAGAAAGAGGAAACCCAGCCTTTCTGTACCAGAGAGAAAACAGTAAGTCCAGCTGGTAACCAGTTGCTAACCAGCATACCACCTTGAAGCTTTGCAGGGAATTATTCATGTGAAGTATTTTCTAAACGGTGTGCATCTGAGGTATAAGGAGCGCTGCAGGACAACGAACCATGCGAAGATGGCAGGAAGTTGAATTGCTAGGCCTCTGTTCCTATAACGAGCACCAAGTTTGAAGACTTTGTGGTTCATGAATGAGCTTAGCTCTACAAACACATTAGTTTAAAGATCAAAGATCAATTTTAAATTTACTTTTTATTTAAAGTATTGCCCCTTGATGCTCTCCATCCTGGGGAAATCATCGGAATAAAGGGAGACTCCTACTACCACGTGTGTACATCGGTACTGGGAGGAAACGCAGCTTGAGATAATATGGTTTGTGGGAGGAAAATCTGTTGTGTGAATGTAGACAGCGCAAACAGACCAAGGAGAGGAACTGTTATCAAACATGACTGTTCAGGTGAATTATAAGGATTAATTCTGGGCATTTCACAGAGCACTCTGAGAAAACTCAATTCTTGAGTATTAATCCATTGGTTCTCTTTGCTTATGTGAACATATGTTTATAAAAACTGGACAAATGTAATGGTTTATGAATGGGCTGCATTGCAATGCAATGTGTCAAAGTGCCACTTTTAGATGACTTTGTTTTGTATTAATGCTTTAAATGCTGTTGGAATGAAGCTGACTGAACCGATCTGAGTGTGTGACAGTGAGGGTCCTGGCACCATGCCTCCGACTGATCATGTCCCCTGGCTACATGGACACAGCGATGCCTCTTGGGCTGACTGACTTTCACACAGGAGGCTGTGAGATCAATCTATGCCTCAGGCCTCTTTCGTCCTGCCACAAATGCACCAACTCACTCCCAGTAACCGTAACATTCTGTCATTTGATGGTAGAAATAAACATTTTCTGCTGTAATTCGGTTTACGACATGAGCAGTCAGATGGCGCATTGATATTAATTCATCAGACCTACCTGGGCTGGTGTATGACTTGCAGTGCTGGTTAAATTCAGGGAAGTGATTGATGCATCCAGATGCGTTCCCAGTGATGGCATTGCACTCTCCACGGTTAATGCAGCTGTCATAAGACCAAGAACCGTTCTTCCCACATGTGCACTCATACTGAGTCATATTCTGAGGCACATAACACACTTCGGGAAAAAATGAAACATACATACAAAAAAAAGCAAAACAAAATTGTCAAGATTTAGAGACGCATTCAGAGGTAGGGTAAAGTTAAACAGTAATAAATAGTAAACAAAAACTTTGTACCGGAATTTATTTTGCTAGAACTGGTAATAACGGTCACGTTTTCATTGATGAAGATTGGTATAGGAAAACGGAATATCTTCAACAGCTCTTGCGTGCTGCTCAGGTTAGAGGCGTTTGCGTCACCTTGGAGGTCATGACAGGTGAAATTTGCGTGACCTGGAGTTTAAACCGACACAAACAGATACTGTATTAGTTTTAACAAGAATTAATTTATCCTGGTTTCTTTAGCCAGGCATAGCAATTTGTACTGATCAGATGACACGTCAAATCATTTTTAATTAAAAAAAGTTGATTAAAGTTGATTGCAACTCACCTGTTTGGCTGGTGTTTGGCTGGCAGTACGGGTTATCTGCTGGTGAGTCACTGGCACATCCACACATGTTTGCAATGGTGGCATTGCAGACACCATGGTTGATGCAGCTGTCATATGACCAAACAATGCTTTCCTTGCACATGCACTGGTACCAAGTCAAAGTCGTTCTCAAATAATATGCTATGAAGAAAAAAGCAAGAAATCAAAGAAATAATAGACACACCAGAAAAATAATGAAGATTCAATGACAGATTTGCAGCAGCAAGAGCAGCAACGTGTAAGAATGTTGTACCTGTTGTTGTTGTAATGCAGGTAATGTTGCTGGAGACTGGTGCAGTTGGGCTGAACGTGCTGAGGAGAGCTTGCAGACTGTTCAGGTCAGAGGCGTTAATGTCGACTTGGAGGTTGTAATAAGTTAAATTGGTCTGAGCTGAAGCTGAAATAGACATAAATTCCATCAGTAACAAGAAAAGAACAGAATTATGGGAAATATTTCAAGTTCTCAAAATGTTTGAAGTCAATGAAAAATCTGTAAATCCTGAAGATAAATGCACTAGATCTTGCAAGAAGAAAAAACTGTAATGTTATAATTATCTTTCTGTCTTATTGCAGCATATTTAGTGTATTTCTGTTTTCATATTATTATATTATAGTAGTTACATGATGATCCCTCTATTCAAAGATACATTCGAACCTTCACAGCTCAGGCAATGCTGAAAGGACCTTGCAAAGAGATAACACAATTTTAACACAACCTCAGAGGATTTTCATTATCTAATTCATACCATGGTCTCATTTCACATGGTCCATTAATGTGAAACAAAAACTGAAAAGAGTTCCAGATCTGAACCTTTCAGTGAAGCTAACAGCAGCCTTAGATGACCTGCGTTGTAGTTTTGGTTCTGTGAAGGTGTCAGATGGCAAGACGTGATGGAGGGTCAGTGTGAGGCAGAAGCTAACATCAAGTGATACAGGTCTCAGGACTGCCTTCACAGGCGTAGGTGCATCTTTCTCATCGGGATTATTGCTAACAAGATGGTTAACTTTCACCAGATCTTTATGAAACTAGCGCACGGTCAATATGATTGGACTTTTACAGCTCTGTAACATAAAATAGGTCACCTGGGGCTGTTGTTGGTTTCACTGAAAAGGGCATCTCTGAAACAATTTAGCTGTTAACGTTGTCTATCTGTCAGCATGTAAAAGTGGGAGTGACAGGCGCTTTGTTTATTTTGATATATTCATTTATTCAATAGTTTTATTTTAAAAAATTGATGATATTTTATCTTTGGATTTTTTGCAGCCAATAAAGTACACCTAAGTGAAAAAGTAGTTATTTTATCCTATCTAATATTATGTCTGTACAGTCCTAATTGCCATCTCTAATCAATCTGCCTCTGTCCAAAGTCTGCCCGATTGAAAAATGTTGCTCTGTTCTTCTATATTTCAAAAACTGTCATTAAGGCAATACTTGGAGAGCCTGAAATCTTCTGAGTGGGTACTTAACATATTGAATAAGAGAACTGCTGATCTAGATCAACTTGAAGTATAGTTTAGACTACTTGCCAGATGTTTGTGCAGCCATCCAATCCTAGAAAAAAAAGATGAAATTAGTTTAACTGCACTGTTTCTTTACAGAAAACATGCACTGTGACCAAATAGTAGATGATTATATGCCATGTAATACAGGTCTGTCTCAGAAAATTAGAATATTGTGATAAAGTTCTTTATTTACCTGTAATGCAATTAAAAAACATGAAATGTCATACATTGTGTATTCATTACAAATCAACTGAAATATTGCAAGCCTTTTATTGTTTCAATGTCTCTGATTATGGCCTACAGCTTCAGA
>JAVQJG010011607.1:0-10516 GCA_036024015.1 Craterocephalus amniculus
CTTCCTCGGTTGTTCGCTATCAGCCAAGTTTCCTCAACACTGCCACCTAGTGTTCTGGCGCCGACATTACCAAGCATGCCCGAGCCTGGTTCAAGCACTGGCATGTGAACACAACTCAGGAGTTATCAATCCCGGGCACGGCACGGGCCCGAGCACGCCATGTGAAAAGGCCCTCAGTTTCATCACTGGCTGTCTGGCAACATGGACGTCTTATTGACTGGTTAACTGACCAACTGAAAGACTATTGACTACTAAACATCCCTTGCAGAAGCAATTCTTCACTGACCATTTGTCTTTTGTCTGCTTTATTGCAGCCCCATAAAACTAGAGTGAGAGAAGAACCCTAAAAAGATCAAGCTGTAAACAGAGAAGCTGTGCGACGGTGTGTGCACACAAAAAGGAGATAAAGGGAGAGTGGTGCGTTATTAAACTCTTTGTATTTCATCCTGTGCCTTGTTCTGAGGCCATCCAGGGCTATAAACAAGAGAAAGGAGCAAATGGAAAAGAAGGAAACATAAAAGACAGAGTTAGATTGGTCTTCTTTTATCTAAAGAGAGAAAAAAGGAATGATTAATTAAAACTTGGTTTGGGAGTTCACATCTGATTACTACCTCCAATAAAGGGGCAGTATATAACCATTGTTACATCTCAGCTGAACTACATCAAAAAAAGATGAGACAACAACTTTATTTTTACCCCCCCTCCCCAAAAAACAAACCTTCTCAGTGCAAATGCATCATGATTCATGAGGTTTTCATCATAACACAAGAATCTGGGCTTACTAAACTTATTTCAAAGTCTGAAATACAAATATTTACTTGTTTAAACAAATATTCCATCCTTTTAAAACATTATAACTTAACATTTCCATGAATTAAATTCTCAACAAATATTTATTTATCAACATATTCTTATGTTATGCAACTGAATGCATTTAGGAAGGTTTTACAGAGTCTGAATGGAGTTTCTCTCCTCTCATCTTTCTTCTCAGACATGAGTAGTAACATTGTTTTATCACAGTTAAAAGCCTTCTGCCATTCATTCATTCATTTTTCAAGTAAATCTTATCTGGTTGTCAATCATCTTACCACAGTATGTCATGCTGCTGTGATGACTCACATCAGCCTGCCAGTAATGCTGTGGTTGTGTGAATCATCCAGAAGTGTGATGGGAGCAGATAAAAATTCAGCTTTTCAACATATTTAAGTGTCTTAATCGGGAGTTTACTGGCTTATACAATACAATCTCTTTTTTTGTTCATTTGTCTCGTGTGTTGTGAATGAATATCCTAGCATGGGATCGGTTAGTTTGGACAGTGCTGGTATTGAAAGCCAAACTTTTTTCTGCCTCCTGTTTAAAATAACAAATTCAAAATAAATGAGGTATATCATTACAACTACAAGATCTCTACAGTGTAAATTTACCTGAAACACAGAAGGAGATATTATTGGTTATTTCCTCCTAAAAAAAGACCTGCATTATTGTCAGTGAAAAACAAGAGGAAAGCAACCCAGTAGAGACAAAAAAAAGTTTGTTTGAGTAGTTTTCCAAGATTTCATGATAGATGTGTTATGCAGATAAATATCTCAGAAACCCATCAGTTAATGTCGATGACTAACATCTCTATCTTTCATCAGTCAGGAAAATGGAGGGAAATCACTAATTCACCCTAGAAACACAATGAGGATCCAAAGAGAAGTGAAGCCTGGGACAGAATATCATAGGAAAAGTAAATGCTGCACTCTAAAACCTTCCTCACCTTCATGGAAACTAGCATGATTTGTTTCAAACAAAGGCAGAGTCGGAGACGTTTTTTGAGCTGAAATAAAACCTTTGACCACAAAATGACTAAAGCAAGACAAGATTTATAATCTATAGATTAGTTTGGTTTGTTTGCTATCTTTGACTGCTAGCTCACATAGTTTTTGTCCCACAGTGATGAGAAGGACATCTTCGTAATCAACACTCTCTGCTTTCATATATCTTGTTTGTGTGGTTTACTTGAAGTGGAGAAATTAGCAGAATGTGTAAAGTGGACAGAGCTGTTCATGTGTTTTTGTTACATTCCAATATAATTGTGTTTTGTTTGGATGCTAATGCTTGGCAGAGTGTGTTAGCGGAGTTTCACCCTGTCGTTTTGCTAAGCTTAATGTTGGGATTGGTGCTTCTTAGCATGTGCAAAGATCTTCTGTCCTGCACATATCTCATGTTGCCCTCTATATACAGGAGGGTCTATGCAAAAATGAGTTAAATCATTGACACGGGCGTCTCATGTAAGAAGCTGCTGGTTGGATTCTTAACCTGGGGCTCCTTGCTGCATGCCTCCCTATCAATCTACTATGTAATAAAAGTGCTTAGTGCCCAAATTTCTGTAGCATGTTCAAAGTGAAGTCCAAATATTAAACGGTCCAAACCGGTGATATTGACATTTTACGGAAATGTGACCAGGGTGCTCATTCAAGCATGAAGCCGACGCCATCAGACACAGTCTGAAAGAGTGCTTGTCTAAAAGGTGCTGTAAAAAGACACTATGTTCACACACACACACGTACACACACAGTCTCAGAAATATTCTTTTAATCCTTTATCTTCGCTCTGTCCCGGCTAAGCTTTTCATAACACACAAATTAGAGACTGAGAGGATGAAGGGTGTTTAATTATTTGAGACGGTTTCTTTATATCAGAGATGACAGAGGTTGAGACATAAATGAGCAGGAGGAGGGCAGCTTTTTAAACATATGCTGGAATGGAAATAGTCTAAATATATAGTTTGGCTAACAGGACAGAGTAGTGAGAGATTGTTTACTTTGGCTAAGTGACCCGACATCAGATGCAATCGTTTCCACAGCAAGAACACAAAAAATGATCCACTATTCAGTTATCACAGCCCTCCTCAAGTCAGAGGTATCGGAGATAAATCAGCTACTTCGCAGCCAGCAGTCTTTCCGGCAGATTGTTTCCCACTTTTGAAGACAAAATCCCAAACTAATTTATACTCATTTGACTGTCACGCTGAAAGGTCATCAGCTGTTCAGACTGACACTAATTCACAGCGAGCTCATGCAACACTCAGGTAGCCACTTAATCTTAATAGTATGTATGACTTTCAGACAACAATAGAGTTGTTTTTGTATTTTTCCGTGGTCAGTCATACAGCCTGCAGCACTGCAGGGGTAAATCGGACCATCTCTGAGTCCGTGACCCAGATTTCAGCTGTAAATGATCACACATGATCGCCCACGCTCCCTGTTAACGATCTAAAGGTGACCTGACACCAGCACATGCTTCACTCCCATGCTCCAATGTGTGTGTGGGTGTTCATGCTTATATGTATTTTTCTTCTATGCTCTCATGAATATCACACATTTTTTAATGAGCTCAATCAAGCTTGCATGATAGCATTATAAGTCCATAAGTATGTGTGTGTGTGCGCACTAACTTGTAACTGTCCTCTTTCTGTATCATCAAACCATTCAATGACACATGACAACATTACACACTTTTTTTTTCCATCTATGTATGTCAGTCAGTGTGTGCGCTCGGTATCTGATAACACACTTTTGTAGGTCTGGGAAATGAGACAGCTGTTGCCCCCCTCCTGCATCTCTCCCGCCCATTTCAGACGCTGTCCATCAGCCAACGTTTCTCCATCAATTAGTACCCACTAATACATGTGTGTGTGTGTTTGTGTGTGTGGTATAAGGAGGGGCGATGAAGGATGCAGTCAACCGTCTCATTGAAGCAGCAGCGCCAAATCACATTTGCAGGTCGGTATGGCAACCCCATCATTTCCTCTTCTCCTCCTTCTTTTGCTCAACACAAAAACTCTCTCACACACACACATCTGCCAGCACACACATGCAGGTGTGAATGTTTAGGAGGATGCTAACTGGTACATCGCCATTAGACCACTTTGACCAACTCTTAGTTACATTAAACCCCCAAAAGGCCCGAACTCCCAAATAACCTTTAAGAATGAATGATCAGAAGGTTCTCGTCTCCCCAAAACCTCCTCTAACCGTTAGATTAATGTCAGCTTGTACTCATTGATAGTTTTTCAACTTCACACATACACACAGACACGCAAACAATCCCTGACTCTAAAATCTGGCTATTTCCTTCTGGTAGATTATAATGGTAATCTGACAACTCCAGGTGCTAAGACGACCAGCTGCAGGAAATAGGATTTTACTGGAAGCATTTCAATCCATCCATCCGTCCATCCATACATCCATGCAGTCTTCTGGAAAGCTAACCTTCCAGTAAGGCATCTTTCTATCCTCTCCTCCACACCAGACTGAGAAAAATGGGATTTTCTCCAGAAAGCGTGTGTGTATTCCTCCCTTTCCCCCAATCCTTCCTCCATTCACATAGCCCTCTATCTCTGCCAGACTGCGAAAATAGGATTTTCCCTGGAAGTAACTCCAATTATTATATCACTACCCCCCTTCTGGTCCCCTCTCCCTTCCTATTTACTATAAATAGACAACCAACTACAACTGTACATTTGTTCACTGACAGCTCCCTCCATAATTTACACCATCAAAGAGGTAATCCCCGAGTTTCTCATTTTTATATTTTGATGTTTGTATGAGGTTTTTTTTCTCCAGCTTCTGTATTTTAACTTCCAGCCAAACACGCAGCATCTTGTCTGCTACAGGGTTAAACAACAAAACACAATGTATGACTCGATGTGAATCATCATTCTGCACATGAATCAGTTTGATGAATGAAAGAGTACTGAGGAGTACAACCAACAATCCTTCCTCCACTCAGACCATTCTTCTTACATCTTCTTGGTCTCATGCAGGCCAACAGTTAACCTTGTTAAGTCCTTCTACATGTCATTACATGACTGGGTAGCTTGATTTAATATCAAACCAATTACTTCCACACTATGGATTTGGGACAGTGATGAGAGAATTAGGTGGGGGTGTTGTCTACAGCTGCCCTTTCACACATTACTAATGTCTAATTTGGGATGAGTTGTCACTACAAGACGTAGTCTGGTTGGACCTAACAGAAGACTGGGCATGGTGCAAAAGTGTTTTACAGTGAATTATGGAGTCGGATCAAGACTTAACTCACTATAATTGACTGTTTCTTGGATTAATATTAGTGCTTTATGTGTAGAAAGTGTCTCCTCCCAACAAAAATGACCCTCTGGGTTGTATGAACATGATGAAGGTCTAAAATAACACATACAAATGGACTTGTAATAACATTCAAAGCATTCAGAAGTGATCAAAAGTTGTCATGTTGTTGTCGAACATCCTACTAATCAACACGAGCAAGTGATTGAAATCACTCCATTACCACTTCATCTAAGCCCTCCCATGTTGGCACATTTCGGAAAAGTTGCATTTCCCTTCTGATGCTTCGTTTGTGAGGGAACTGTTGGTTAACATGGGTATGTTTAAGGATATGGACAAACAATTGTTTGGTTTTGTATATCGGATGACTGATAGGTAGAAAATGTGGCAAATGCCATCAGCTTAATTATCTTTTCCACTCACTCAGCTGGATACTACATGGATTTTGTTGATGAAGTCTCAACAGTGTGGACATTTCTGTCAGGCTGCTTCTCCTCACTTTTAGCTTATTCACTAGACTGAGTCCCATTTTTAGCAATTACAAATGTGAATAATACAAACAATGTTGCACCGTTTTAACTTAAGTGGTACGGGCATCTCCATCTTGTAGTATTATAAACTGTCGAGTCACGAGGTGGATTGGTTGAATGGTGCTAATGAGAGTCCTCTAGTCTGTATCGTAGTGAGAAAGACAACAGAGTAAACACAACTGACAGCTGACCGGACGCTCCAGCGTTTCCGTTCGGACATCCTGCAGGGTTAGCATTCTCACCTCCAGAAGGTCCACCTTCCAGCACAGTAATGTGAACATTGGTTATGTAAACTACTGCAGGTATCGCTGCTTCCAGCTTATGTGGTCCAATAAATGGTAAATATATGATAAATATTTGTTGTGACGGCAGATGCTTGAATAGCAGAGGACAAGCAAAACAAAGCGAATTTTACAGATTTTCCAAAGAACCAGAAAATACTGTTGATAGCGAAGCATAACTGTCATCAGACCTGCAGCAATACTGTAACAAGTCAGAGCGGTGGGACATCAGACAACATTTCTGCTTCATGTCAGGTACAGAATCCCACGGAGCCCAACAAGTGACAATGGTTCATTTAATTTTTTTAAAAAGCTGGTGGAAAATTGGGTGCACAGATTATTGTTAAGATGTGTTTTCTGTTTGCAAACTGCTCATGCCCAGAAACCTCAACTGAGAGTTGGGAGACAATCAGTTTTTCTGAACGGGATTCATGCAGTATTAACGTTAGCTGCTGTTGGTGCAGATGTTAAACATTTTATCTGTATATGTAGAAAACTAATGTATTAAAACATGGAACCGAAGTCTGTATGTGACAATAGAACTTAGCTAGCAGCTGCTTGCCTCAAATGTTTTAGAAAGTGTACTGGGGACATGATAAGGGTCAGGGATATTTAATCCGTCTATTGTCCTTGTAGATCGAAAACTGTTTTCTAATTTAAAATGACACAAACGACCTTAATATACAGCCGCACACCAAGAGAGTCGTGTTATGTGTCAGAGCTCTATATAAGAGAAATTTGATACTTGATGAACCTTTAAGCACATGGAATTATAACTGGATTGGACTTCTTAGTATGTATTTCTTCATGTTTAGCCATACGTTAGCACTCTACTTTTTGTTGCATTTTTTTTCAATTTAGTGTTATTTTCCACCTTAATACACATATAATCCAACATCCCTCACAATCTCTTTCACTGTACTGCCTGACTTTTCCCCTCTCATCTGTGTTGTGATACGATTGCTAAGCTATTTCTGTTTTGCCACCCTTTCTCACTCATTTTTTCTCCCTTTCCCTACTATTACTCCTTTCCTACAAATCCTATATTTGTGGTTGCATAAAGGTCAAAATATGTTTCATTTCAGTCACCTATAGGAGATGGAAATGTCATCTGTGCCGTATAGGAGCTTTGTAAACCCCTGGAACTGAGCTGTGTGAGTCGCACAGTGTGAGCAGTCAGAGTGTATTTCCTGTCTGTTATGGCTCATAGGTTATTGTTAACCCAAACCCAGATGTGATCTATATCACTAAAAAAGAACTGGGTATAGTATAAAACAACATGAAATGTTAAATATTCTTACTCAAGAGCTTCTGTGACTGCTTTCAGTTGAATTTGTTTTCACTCGATTTCACTAAGACAACAGCCGGATCACGCCATGGTGTTTACAACTAGAAGCATTCAGAGGGCACTAATTAATGTGGGGGCGGGGGGGTCCCTCTATCTTCTACATAATGTCAATATATATTAAACATAAAGGAATTGAAAGAAGAACAGGCAAAGTAAAGGTGTGGAAGAATTAAATGGGGCGTTAAGATGTGCTTGGATTGGTTTGTAAGGATGAGATGAAAAGTGGCCGATGAAGGGAGTTAGAGAAAGACGACGATGCTGTAAATGCTGTAACACGACACACACACAACCGCCACACTGACACAGTTTGTGTAATCAGCTCTCTTAAAGGTTGGAGGCCACTTAATCAGTGTTGGGTTTCCTGACCCCTCATTTTATCACGATCAGATGCCGCTCCGTCTCTTCATTGTGTGTGTGTGTGTGCTTGTCAGTGTTGTGTGTTTGTGCCGGTGTTCATGATTAAACCATTAGAGATAATCCTATCAGTTTGTGTTATCTAAGGCAAACAACGCACCCCCCTGCAATGAAAGCTGCCCTTAAAGTGATTTCCACAACCAAAGGGGTCAATTCATCAAACACAGTCAGACGCTCTCACACCTTTGCCTGAGGCTGTTGGTATTGATAACGTCATTAGATGAAGAAGGGTTTGAAGATGTTTTGCATCCTGTCATTGAGTCATTGAAAGTATCTGTGTGTGTGTGTGTGTGTGTGTGTGTGTGTGTGTGTGTGTGTGCGTGTGCGTGTGTGTGTGTGTGTGTGATGGGCAGTGACCCGTATTTCTTTGTCATTCTACTGTTACAGTTGAGTGACTTGCCCACAAACAGGTCTGTCTTTTGTTTCTCTTTAACAATACCATCAGACATATGACGGTACTGTCTGCCTTTGGAAGGCAGCAGATCGTGAAATCTGTGTGTGAGCCTGCATGTGTTTCCCAGTATGCTTAAGTACACTTAGTTTGTTCCAAATAGTAAAATTATACTTATTAGCCCTGGCTTAATTACAGCAAAATGGGGAGAAAAATGGAATTGAAAGGTAGAAAAACTGGAGGATGGGATGCATTGTAAAATTCAACCCCTTCTTCTTTCTTTGTCATCCGTCTTGTCAGAAATTGACTGATGGTGCAGCTGTTACACAAAACCACATTACAAAAAAATCTCAGAAACAGTAAAGACTGGAGTTCCTGCATTTGTCCACTTCTACACCACATTATAGTGGCACAAATCAAAGTTTTTCATTGCATGAATTTAACTGTATGTAAGTCTTAATGTTTATATAAAATAAAGACCTAACCATGCACATTATCATTAACTGTACTTTTACTCTTACATGTAAAAAACCCGTATGAAAGTAAATATGAGCAAGCAGGTGCATAGTTGAGGCCCTTTTACACTTTATGCAAAAGACGGATATGGATCATTTTGTCTCTCTCTTGCGTCATTTATCTGCATATATTTGGTCAGTTTCCGGTTCTTTGTTAGATGCATAGCCTGACAAAGTAAAAACTAAGAAGCTGTGATGTACAGTATTAGTCATAAGTTTGACCTCATCACTCTACTGTGCTGCCTATGTTTATCTGTCTTTCTGAGAAGGTTAGGTATGTTATCATGATCTCCATCTCTGCCATGTTTATAGTGATGCTTATTTTGATTCCTAAAGGTATCAAACACTTTACGTTGGCATGGTTGTTTGCCAAGAGTTGACGTCTGACTTCTGAAAATAGTTTCAGACAACAGCAAACGTAGCAGCGGTCGAGGAGATGATGATCTTGCATTCTCAGGAAAAAAGATGAAATTAGGCAGTGCAGTAGACTGAGGTGATTTGGTGGGCAATGAGTTTTGACACACTTTCATTGAGTGTATTCGAATAGTGTGTCCAAACCCTAGACTGGTAATGCAAATTACACAGAAGACATAGAAGACTTTTGCATAGAGCAAAAATGGGCCTCAAGACAGAGCAATAACATTTGAACTGAACATGCCCATTTACACACATAAAAGGAAACCCTCCCACCAGATGTGCAACTACCTACTTTCTGAGGGTTGATGCAGACACATCAATGTGCGCCCCCCGAAGAAAATATCCTAAAATTTAATGAAATTATGAAACTGGTTACAGTTCAGAAGTATTGTATTATAGAAATATAAAGTATCGAGTTATTACTCAAGTAAAAGTAAAAAGTATGTTGCATTAAAACTGCTTTTAAAAGTAACATTTTTCCAAAAAGTTATTCAAATAGATGTAATGGAGTAAATATAACTAGTTACTACCCACCTTTCTCTGCACCTTACTGGATATTTTAGGTTTGTGTGACCTCACACATTTAATTATTCCTACCTTGTGTCATCACTGGTCCTCTCGATGGCAAATGTCATCAAGTTTACACAAAGATGCCTTCTAACTTTAATATATTTAAAGTCTCTTATGTATCATTAGAAAATTCAGCTAACCAAATAATATCTCTCTACAGACTTCTCAGAGGTTATTCAAAGTGCTTTATTGTGCCAAAAAGGATCTCTAAAGTGTCAATGTTACAAAAATAAAAAATAAAATAAATTGAAAAGCTGAAATATATATATAAATTATTCTATGTCTGTATCAGAAAATAAATCTACAGATTTAATAACATGATTTTTACTGTATTTCGTCACTCCAGTTCTAAATTTCATCTGTTTTATGATCTAGAGAACTTTTGTCTGATAAAATAACCACAAACAACTTTCTATAACTTTTTGTCATGATTTCATATTGTAAACAGCCTACTGATCATCAGGCAGTTCCAAGACAACAGTGACCAGCTAGTTTATGCTAAGCTGAAGATACGCAAGCTTCTGCACACAGCTCAAGCTACACTTAGGGCTGGGATATACTTGCTGCTGGCGACGCGTACACGTACGCATCATGGCCATCGTGCGTCGCTAATGTCAGTTCGGCACGTCGGCTGCTCGCGTTGACGCGAGGTAACGCGGCGCGAGCTGCAATATTGACGTAACCGCTAGAAGTGCTCGTGCACCATTTTTACCAATGGACCGCACGGACCGCATTAACGTGCTCATCGGCCACATTTGCCGCATCTAACGGCTGCAAGACCTTTTCCCCTTTAGTTTTTACTGTAAAGTAAAATTATCAATCGTTTTACCTCGATTTTAAAGTCTAAATTCAAGTCGTTGTTAGGGGAAAAAACCCGGAAATACAACTGACCGGCAGCTTGTCACTTTCAGAGTACAAGTGCTGCATACTCCGTCTAGTGGTACCTTCCGGTATTGA
>JAVQJG010011609.1:0-15805 GCA_036024015.1 Craterocephalus amniculus
GGCTGCCCTGTTGAAAAGGCAGAGCCCCCGGCCATGCCCAGCGCCCCCGACTCCCCCCAGCGGTGCGCCACAGGAGTTTGGAGAGATGCTGCTTCTCCGTCAGCTGAGCCAGGGAGACAGCCTGGAGCCCTCGGCGCCGCAGGGCGCCTCCGGGGGGCAACACTACCACCACCTCCTCCAGATACGACCTCCGGAGGTTCCGCCGCCGCAGCACACGCCTCAGGCGCCCAGCTTACCTCACTCAGAGAGCATGGAAGAGGACGACGTGCCGGCTGGATACCACCACCCGCATGAGGGTCTGTTGGCCAAGGCAGGGGAGGGACACGAGCTCCTCGGCCCTCCAAGAGGAGGAACCCCACCCTACAGCTCCCCTACACACAGGCACGGCGCTTACATAAGGACTGCTCAAGCTTCTCGAGGTGAGACCTGTTTGCGAGGCTATTTTAAATCTTGCTGCAGTGATTCAGAGTCCAGTTTCTCTCTCGCTAAAATCCGTTTATTTTTACGTTTGTGTTGCTGGCCTGCAACAAGAACATAGACCTGAGGATTAGATTTGTGTTATACACTGTTTTTTTTTCTCTTTTTCTTTCAGAATCAGACCATGTAGAGTGCCGGCCCCAAGGACAGGCCATGGAAGTGCCTGATCACAATGGTGTTTGCTATCCACGAGGTTCCCAGGGAGACACCTACAAATCCAGAGGGCAGCTCCAGCGCCACCACACCATCCAGACCTGCGATGACGCCTATGTGAGTGGCTCCAGCCATCGCCTTGTTTTGATTCTGATGAGCCATTTAGTTTCTGATCAAGTTCTAAATTGATTAGATGAAGATGTGTACCAACCACGGGTCCTGGCTTAGGGTGGGCTGGTACGCAATTTTTGCATTTCCACATTTAAAAACTAAGAATGTTGCCACAATATCCAACCTGAGCCCTCCTTCTTTTGGGGCATTTCCATTGTGGTCCCAGTCTTATAGATCTAAATATAAAAAATGCGCTGGAGTCCAACAATTAGTCAAAATAATTATCACCATCTGAGTGAGAACGAAGAAGGAACCGCTCCATGTTTAAAAATAAAATGTTGTTTAAAGCTGCAGCAAGATTTTCAGAACTTCCACTTTTCATTAAAACCCATTTGTTGGTCTGGAATCACTTTACTGAAATATTTTCTTTTAATGAGCCGTTATATCTAGATGCTGCGGCTCCACATGGCAGCTGCCATATTTTTACTACGGTGTCTCAAAATGGACAAACATCTGCAGTCTGCTTCATAACTGCAGTGTCGGCTTTGTTTGACAGGACACTGTTTCGGATAAGTCGCACCTTTTAAAACATAAAGAACAAAAAAACATGTTCACACACGATGGCCGTCATTGCTGCACTGGAGGCCACGACTTCCACTTGCAGATAAAACCTGTTTATGGACGGAGGGATTCTGGTCGCTGACGGCCATCATCTATTCCCAGCTGTTTGTAGGAATTTCGATGTACATCTTTACCACTAGATGTCAGTAATTCTTCCACACTGTAGCTTTAAAGCTCCATGTGAAGAAGAAAGAATCCAAACTGCTGGATGCCCACAAGTCTCCTCTTTTCGTTTCGTGCTGGCATGTAGCTGATGCATATATTGCACCCTGGCTTACTCCCTGCGCCTGAGGTAAGGGCTGATGAAATGCAGCAGAGATTAGGGTTGAGTCTACCAAACCATCCTGTCCTGAGCCAGACTCCAGTGTGGAAACAGGAAATAACCAACTGGTTTGTTTCCTCACATTAATGTTACTAATCAAATCATCATTTAACTTCTCCCATTTACACAAAGCTGCTTTTCCTTGTTCCCGCCCAGGATCAGGCAGATCCCATGTCTGGGATGAGCCTCCTGGCTGGAAAGGCGCTAAGCTCTGCTCGCATGTCGGACATTCTCAGCCAGACGTCGCTCACCGGAAGCCAGCAACTGCACCAGCGGGAAGAGTCAGGTTGGTATGACGCACGCAAACACCCCTGCATGCTTGTTTTTCTGGGTTTTTTTGGTCAAACAGTGAGATTTTTTTGTGCAGTGTGTGATGTTGAGGGCGAGCTCCATGCATCAGCCTGCTACCCCTCATCCTGCACCAGTGATATGCTCCTCAGCTACAAGCCCCCTGATCTGCAGTACAGCATGGAGCAGGCTGGGGTCTAGCACAGGTACACACACACACACACACACCAAAAAGCCAAACCCTGAAGTAGCAAATGCCCGAGTTGTGAGTCTCTGATGTCTCAGTCCTCTGGACGCCAGGGATGCAAAATGTGTGTAAAATTCTGTGCTGGAATTGATCTTGGTAGCAATAATTCAGTTCTTTTATCTCCAAGAAATGGCAAAATATTCCTTTTAAAAAGAAAATGCCGAACAATTTTTGAGTTTTTAAGATTTTTTTACCAGAGTTTGGAAAACCGTTATTGTAGAGATTATTGTGTTGTTGTCTTCAAGCATCTCTGCAACACCAAATAACAGGAAAGTTTTAGGTGTGATAGCTGAAACTGAGGATTGATCGTGTCTTTTCTCCCTCTGTCCTGCAGGAAGGACGTATCCCGTGTGCTTCGGTCCATATCAGCCACCCTGAGTTATGTTGACTTGAGTTAAGCAGCATCACGCCAAACCACCTTCGTCTGTCCGAGCAGGGGCGTTGTATGTCCATCTGTCTGTCTCCATCTGTCCCTCAGAGGGCAGTCTACGTGAGAGAGGGGGAGTTGGGTGGGTGTACACATCCTTGGGGTTTTTTTTGGGAGGGGGTGGGGGGTCAGCGGTTAAAGTGCCAGCATTTTCTGCATCTAGCATCCTTTGCTGCAGGTTGCCTCCTCTTTTCAGCTCCCATCCTGGGTAGACTGGGGCTCCCACCTCCCCCATCCATCTCCTCTCTCTTTGGCAAACCTGCCCCACGTCACACCCACCCACCCACAGCCCTGAGCTAACCTCCCCCCTTTCCCACCCCTAACTGTTGGCATACGTTCATTATGTGCCTCACCGGCCGACGCGTTAATGCTTTCAAGAACCTGGAGTCCAACAACACATGGACACACTGCTGCCGCAAACCCAAAGTATTTACATTTTGGCTAGAGTGTGTCTGAGTGAGTGTGTTTACACGTGTGTGCTTCACACACAGGGGTGAGATTGGGGATGAAACAGAGTTCAGCCGGCTCCTGTAGATGTTTCCAGAGCGGGCTGAAGTCTCAGCGGCGGGGGGTGGATTTGGGTCAAACTCTAAACTTCAGCTCAGTGACATCGCACAGGACAAACCAGCTTTTCTCTTTCTTTGGTTTTTCTGCTCTCTCTCTCTTTTCTTTTAAGGTTTTATTCATTTTTACAGTTAATGTCGATGTAGGCATTATGGTCTGTATGGTTACTCTCCTTACTGTTTTCTGTTAAAGAAGTTTTATTATATTGAATATTATTATTAAATGAAAACAGTTGTGTGTTGCAAGGAGGACAACAATGTTCTTTTGATTACGAAAGTAATTTTGCACTTTGGGTTCAAGCTATCTGTCGCTTTCCTCGTCTGCACGCAGTTCCCCGCTCTCTTTCAGCGTTTCCCCGTCTCCTCCCACCCGCTGATTCTCCTCCCAACGTTCTCCATCCTCCTCTCCATGTCAGTGACAGTGTGTTGCATTGTGGGTAGTTTTACCAGACATTTCCTCCTATCTTTGTACAGTGATGCCATGTATAGAAAGCTATTACACTTTTTCTTTGGTTTCATCTTTTTCTTTTTCTCTTTTTTTGTTGTTCTTTAGATGTTGAGGTTTTTTTTTTTTTTATTGGTATTGTTTGTATTTTGGATGTCTGTAAACAGTTTTTTCTTTGTTCTTTTGCTTTATGAATCTTGAGATTTCTAGCCAAAAGAGGACAGAAAGAAGAGAGACTGCGCTCTTTCTGTCATAAAAAACAATTGTTCTTATTATTTTAATGTTATTATATTGAGACACTTGAATAAGAAGAGAGTAATTATTTTGTGTTGCTTTTTAAAGTATCATTTCAATCGATGTTGTGACTGTCATTCTTGTTGATGTTGGGCCTGTTTTCTGTCATCGAGGTAGTTGTGGCCGGCTATACAGGGTCAGGCATCGGGCTTTGTCTGGGTTGGATCGGGTGCTACAGAGACTTTGACAATTAAATTAAAAAAAAAAAAGAAAAAAAACAGACATGAAAATAATGGAATAACCTGTAAAATAGCTGACATATCATCCAAACAAAACAAGCGTGGAGACGGACAAATCCACCTCAGTTTCTCCCTTTCGCTGTCCGCTGTGATCCTCCCATCATCCTTTTCTGCATCGGCTTCTGATCAGATGGCGCCTTACGGACACGCCCCCCCCTCCTCCCAAGCTAACTTTGCTACTATGACAACCATGGAGGAAACTGCAGCTACAATCTTTCATTATTCATCCCCGTTTCTTCCCGTTTTGCTTTTGTGTTGGACTCTGGATCTTAAGAGGAGGATGGGAAGAGGTGACGGATGTATTTCTCGAACTGTTAACGGCTCCTGTCGGCGGCGGCGGAAACACCTGAACAAACCTCCAAACTTGTAAAGGGAAACATTTCAGGAGGTGACAATAGGAATGAATTATTAAAAATTCTCCAGCAACAAAGGAATAAAAGGTTTCGTTCAGATCAGGGCAGGGCGTGCACACCTGAAACATGTCCCCCCGGGTCTGTGCCCTCTGCTGAAGTGCAGCCGCACGGAGGCTGCTGCACACCGGGGACCACAGCAGAGGACTGAATCTCCCTTTTCTCCTATGTTTTCTTTTTTGTTTTTGTTTTAATGTTCCATGTTTGCATTGTCTTTCCTCTTATATTTGGCCATGAAGAGACTGTTGTGCAAAAATGTTTGTACAGGCCAGATAGAAGAATACCTGGCTGCACTGTCTGCGTACTGTATGCTGTTAAACGACGGTGTCGTGCTGCGCTGGTGCTTTCCATTTCCAGCATGGCACTTCCAACATTCACCGCCTATCCAGACTCCGTGCAGTGGACGTTTACTCTAAGACATAAAGGACTTACGGGCATGAACACTGAAGTGGAGCTTTGGTAAAATAAACGACCCTTAACAAATCAGTGTTCCCCTCGGCTCTCAGTCTTTTCTCTTCCAGATCTTTCCACCTTGCTTTTTCATTGTTTACACCAAGCCAAACTAGATTTGGAAAAGAAAAGATTGAAGCTGCTGAGGAGGGAAATGACTGGAATGGAAGGCATCAGCATGTTTCTCATCCCGTGGCAGGATAAAGAAAGTCTGGAAAACCTTAGGCTCTACATTGTGTACGGTTCAGTTGGGGATTTATAGAAGAAGGGACTGCTCCAAGGGAAAGGAAGGCACTGCACAAATTCAGAAAGTAATGGAGCGAACTGCTTCACACACAAATTGAGCCTGATCAGACCGATCATTACACTCTCTTCCCCCTCTTTCTGCCCCAGATCTTCCATTTCTGAGTTTCTTTTCGCTCCATCCACACAACAAGCCAGCTCTCTGCTCCACCTCTGTTTTTAGATTCATTTAAGTTTTTTTATCAGTTCATTTTTTAAGTCTTTCTTTGTTGTTTTTTATGTTAAGTTCTGTTGAGTACAAAAATACTAAAGTGCAACAACAATGATAAAAATATCAACCAAACTAAGATGAATAAATAAATATATATAAATAAAGAAATAATTTAAAAAGCTTGGCTTCTGTCTATTTGTGTAAACTGTGACAGACACTTTGGAAATCTGTCGTGTTCTTGCTTTATTTCAGTTTTATTCAGTGGAAAAAGACGTATTTCTGCTTCAGACACTTAACCGATACCTCCTACAGGCTGAAGTTATACCTGTGATTTGTTTTGACCGTGAATGAACTTTTCTCATTGTGTCTGCAGATGTTTAATTTAGGCCGTCATGAGTAACTCTGATTTAAGATTCATTAAATGGCATAAAGATAAAAATTTAATTTGACCTGATAGGACCATGGATTGCTGCATGCTGAGCAATAACTTTGAGCTTTTAACAAAAACATTCAAGTCATTTAATCCCATAAAAAGTGAATTATCCTAATTTGGTGAACTATTCGCACACAGTGCTGAGACACTGAATATGTACTAAATCTAATATTGTATTCTGATCAACCGGGTGATTCCAACCCCTACTCTCGAGCAGTTTTCTGATGCATTGAAGTGCTTTCAAGGGATGGTGTTAGCTTGGGTGGAAGCTGTGCCACAACTGTGGGTGGTTGCATCATTTTAAGATCAGATCTATAAGACGGTGCTGTGTCAGCAGTGGACTCATGTGTTGGCGTCAGAGGATGGCTTTGCGGGTTTTTAAGGCCTTTTAGGATTATTCACAGGTAAAAGTATTATCTAAAAAACGTTTTTTGCTTGGAAAAGGTGACATGTGTGCTTATGAACTTTTTAAAAAGGGGTTTAGATTTCAGGGGAGTAATGAATGGATTATTACAACTTGTATAGAAAAAGTAGAGCAAAATCTATAAACCCAAACAGTTTTTAAAAAATTGAGGAAATCTTTGAGCCAATTTCCAAGTTATGAGTAGTTCTTCACTATAAGCTGTTTGCACAAGAAAAACATTGTCCCCCACATACACAGACAGATGTTATAAATGCTGCATCATGATCAAGAGCATTGTTGTGCTGATGCAGAACATCATATAGAAGGACATTCCTTACTGCACTTACTTTCACATTTTTGTATGAGGTTTAGCCAGAGAGAACTCGTTATAATATTTATCAGAATTTGTTTATTCATAAGTACATGTATTAATAACACCAAAAAAACATTTTAACTATGGAACATCCACCTGTCAGGGCTCTTAGATTTGTTGCAGTGGCACGGTTTCTACGATGAAGTCATACTATAAATCACAATCAGCTTCTTTACTCAAGTATGATGAATATTTTGCCAGCCCTTGTTATCACTCTTGTGTAATATTGAGTAAGACTAATAAAACAGTAGAGAATAAAATAAGTATGAAAAAATGAATAAAAACAAGTTTCTATGGTGGCGTCAACCAAACGGCAATATATACAAATTTAAATATGAAATCAATGTACACTATATACAGCGGATGCAGCAGAGGAGTAGTGCACAGTGACACGTAAGTGATGAGGCACAACTGTGGGTTGTGCAGCCGGTTAGTTGTTCATCTGTTCAGTAAAATCACTGCAGTGTGGAAGAAGCTCTTCCAGAGCCTGTTAGTCCTGTTTCTGGTCTGGAGGGTTCTGATATATAAGTACACTATATGGCACACATACCATGCCTACTGCACAAGCCTGTGAGGGCTGTCTACTGTACTCTTTTATATTGTACAAACGGTTGTTTTTCTGTATTATGTAACTTTTTACCTGCTTAGGGACTAAGGATGCAAATTAGCTTTTTCGCTACGATCCGACATACAGTATTTACATCTGTTGCTACAGATGTTCATTAATATGTACTGTCCCTGTCAAATAAACATATAAAGTAAACCGTCTATGATGATCTGGTGATGCTAATGGTGACAATTCCACAGCGAATCTGTACTGTAGTCACAGCTGAAGGTGGTTCATCGAAAAAATTAGTGTGACCTGTATTTTTTGGTAGCCCCTTTGGTTTTTGGCCTGGTAGTGTATGTTCAGTACTTGGTGCACATTTAAAGCCTTGCAGCGGACATACTGGATCCTACCCAGGGCTTTGATGGAAATTCCAAACAAGACCCTATTATAGTAATCCCTCAGATGGGCGATGAAGGCCAGGATGAGCGTCAAAGTCAAGAGACGCTTTGATGAAAGACTAGAATGAAAGTGTTGAACCACAACAGGAAAGTGCAAACTGGGGATGCAGAGATGTACAACCATCGCTATGAATGAGGATCCACTGCTCTTTTGGAGGAGAGCTTTGTTGCAACCAATAATTCTGCTTTATTAGTTTGGCTTATATTCAAGCTTTGATTAGATTGTTTAGATAGCTGGCCAGTGATTGTGGAGGTTTCACTTTACTGGCACATGAGGTGCACCTTACACACTCCCAGTTTACTGTACACATTACAACACTGTTTAAAGTTCAAATCTACGTCTCTTGACCTTCTTGTCTTGAGGCAGAGATGAAGCTTCAGAAAAATAAGACAATGATCTGAAGAGGGACGGCTACCTAGCACAGAGAATGGTGGGACAGTTTCTGCAGAAAAAGACTTTGTGTAAATCCTGCTCTCCACCGGTCGGTCTCATTACATTCTGACCACATAGAGAGACTTATCCTGTCAGCTTGTTTCCATTGTGCCTTTTAGCTGCAGTGCCTCTCTGCCTGCTGCTGCTTTGGTCTGTTCAGCTGCACTGCAGAGGCTTTTCAGTCGGAAGCAGCAGAGCTCAGACGATGTGCATGTGCAGATCATAGGGTCAGTGTGACATGCCCCATCGTGGCCACAGAGGAATGATGGATGCTGCTAATGAGTAGTTTTCCTGCTGAAGTAGGTCGGGTGTTTGATGTGCTTTCCCACATAAAACACCCGACTGTCAGAAGCGGATGCTTGACTTTGTACTGAGCTCCTTCTCTTCTATCCCTCATCACGACTCTGTCCACCCTCCCCTTCCTCCCTATCCCTCTCTATGAACCTCTTCTTCTTTCCTCCCGTTCACTCTCCTTGTTTCCGTCTCCTTTCCGCTCGCCCTCCCGCCTCCCCTCCCACTCTCTACTCCCGCGAGTGGCGTCACGGCCACTGCCTGCGTCAGCCAGTGAAAGCTGCTACTGGAGGTTTCCGTATCCTGCAGAGAGCCAAATGTTTGTGTGTAAGTCCGTGAGCGTACGCAGATGGGTGAGCAAGTGAGTCAGGGAAGGCTGCCTCTCATCTCGCCGCTGTCATCACCCTTCTTCGCTCTCCCTCCTCTCCTCTCCTTCCCAGCTGCCATGGAGCTCCAGCAGGCTGAATCACAGCGGCATCTGCAAAAAGGGCTGAGGTAATCCTGTGTGTTTGCTGTGCAGGACCTATTTCTCTGCACACGTCTGCATGCAAGCCTGACGAAGCACATACTGTATGTGGGTGGATGCACTGACATGCCTGACTGTCAGTGCAAAGCATTTAGCATCTTTAACCTGAATCTAAGGAGCTTTTGGCTCGTATCATATGCATGTGTGAAGAGATTAGACTTGGTTTTAGTACGTAGGATTACATGTGCTTCACAGTTCCTGCTTCCTTCCAGGGTTCTCACACTGATCACATGACCTACACAGCAGGCAAGCCTCCCCCCTCCCCTCCCTACTGTATTTCTGCGCACATCGATCCAAGCAGGACTGTAAATGTTTTGTTTCGTAGTGATGGCGGTAAGCCTGCAGATCAAACGGAAAGCAGTGAATTATTGAAGCCATGTCCAAGTCTGATGCTACCGCTGGCTTTGATCTGCTCTTCTCCTTTCAGGGACTCTGTCCTCTTTTCTGTTTCAGGCCTTTTATGTCTGTAAAGCTGTCACACTACGTAGCTCCAGTGGACTCCAGCCTTCTGATACAAAACTATCACAACTGATATTGTAGAATTGGACACTGATTACAAATTTGTTGCTCAACACATCCCTCTTTATTAATTCTCAATGCAAGACTTTTAGGTTACCATCAGTTGGCTTAGTAAACAAATTTATATAAATTTGACTTATTTAGAGTTTGTTCTCTGTGTTTGACCCAGATTTATCTCCATAGATATGTTTTCTGATTCTGGTGAACACATTTATGTAAAACATGAAGCCTTTTCTTGTATTAGCAGATAGATGCATGTGTGCCAGTATGGAGAGTGTGTGGCTGAGGACGTGGACATCGGGCTCTGCTGTTGTGTTCTTTAACACGTTGGCCTTGTCCTGGACAGGTAAAACACATGCTAACATCATCCTTATACACATACTGTATGTTATACATGATTATTTTGCAGAATAATCCTGCTATTCATTTTCTTATTTAATAATTTGTTAAAGACGCCACAGTTCATCGTCACAGCAGGTACAGACAACTTGGTAGCAGGATGCGCTCTGTTTAAAGAGGCACTGCATGACTCCAACTTGTTTGGATGACACAGTGACGTCTATTATGTAAATGTCTGTGACTTCCCAACTTTTCCCTTCTTCTCAGAAAATAATTTTACGACAGTATTTCACTTTACAGCACTTCCTCACACGCTAGCAACTGCATAACAACAAACTGGCCATTTTGAACACCAACCGTGGCTGAATCAGCAAAGAAACTTTAGAGGACATTATTGTAGAAAGCATGAAGGGGAAAGTGGAAGGGACATAGGGAACGATTAGCCTGCCTATCGCAGCTATATTGCTGCGAGCATATAGTCTGGCCAAGACTAATACAGAAACTGTTTCTCAGAAAGTACGGTTGACCCGTCTCCTTCAAATGTCGCTGTTTGTGATTGGTCGAAGCCTAAATCAATCAAAGCTTAAACCAATCACAGTACTCTTTCTCTGACTTGTGCATAGCCAGCGGGGCTAACAAACTCTTACCGAAGCCGGTCGGGAGCAAGGTGAAAACATCTTTCCCTCCAACAAATGTCTCCAGAGCTACTCGTTGCTCACATTTCACAGAGAAATTTCTGTTTAATGTGCTGAAAACAGAATCTCCCGCTGTGTCAAACGCTGCCGCTGCTCCATGTTAGCAATGCTGACGGTGTTGCTTCCTGTCAAGTCTCCGCCTCTTTGGATAAGCCTGAAATTGATTGGCTCCCACTTCTTTGGGATTTTTGAAATCGGTTGAGTAGCCTCTTCGCCAGACTATACGGAGTTGCAAAATTTTAGTCGCTTTAGCCAGGCTAGGGAGGGATAAGATGAGGGTGAAATAGAACTTTAGTTGCAGGAGAGAGCTCAGAGAACAGACACGATGCAAGACCGATGCTGAATTAGCCGTTGTAGGGGGGTGCCTTGAATAATCACACAAAGTTCAGTAGTGTGGCTTTAAAAGATTTTCAGCTTTCGCCCTCTGAAATTGTAAGAAATATTGGTTTTGCTCTCAAACGCTCTTGGGCATTGTTTAAGCATGGAGTTGGACATGTGTTAGCGTATAATGCTGTGGCTAAAACCCACTGGAAGCCTCAGTCCTGTGAGCAATGTGTCGTACTACCTCTGTATGCTAGCAAAACGTTCATGCAGCTGAGCGCCTAATACTTCCTGAACACAGTGGGTCACATAACCAATCAGAGGAGACAAAGCTTTATGAGGGAACTTCAAGAAAGTGGAGCTAAAACGGAGCATTTCACATAGAAAATAACAATAAGATGCAGCAGAAACGTAAATGTATGAGAAAAACTATTTGTTTTCTACTCTTTGAGAGGATTACTTCGTTAACATTATTAATCCAAAAAACACCAACAACCTTTAAATACAAAGCTAAAGCTAATACAAGACCTGTGGGTTAGACTAAGTTTGAGATATAACTTTATTATACTTGCCACATTAGATCAGTGTTATTGTCGTATGTGCAGGTACGATTGAGCCCACCCCTAAAATCGATGGATGGCACCAGGCAGCCGTGACGCTGCAGGAGAGCAGGACCCACAGGTTCAGCTGCCAGGCCGACGGATGGGACCCCCGCGCCCCTCCTCTGCTGACCTGGTACCTGAACGGGGAGCAGCAGAGAGAGCCGTCACCACAGCGGGGCCGTCTGGTGATGACGTCACACAAAGACTCTGAGGTCATGAGACCAGGGACCAATCACAACAGCACCTTCTCTCTGCGGGCCAGGAAGTGGGACCGGGAGCTGGTGTGTGTCGCATCAAACCCCCGAACAGGCGAGAGCTACAATGCCACCGTTACACTCAATGTCCAGTGTGAGTCTTGTAAAATTTTCCAGGGATTGTAGTCCATCTTTTTTCAGGTTGACAGGATGCATGACGCTGCTCCTCTCTCCTGTGCCCCAGTCCAGCCAGAGATCCTCAGGGTAAAAGCCCAGTACAGTGAAACCTCAGACCCGGGCCTCTCCTTGGTCCTCTTCGCCTTGGTTCGCTCCAACCCGCCTGCCACCATCACCTTTGTGGACCAGTCAGGCCAGCTTGTGGCCAACACTACTGATTTCCTCATCCTGGATTCACGAAGCTACCCGTGGCTGACCAATCACACGCTGAGGGTCACACTGAGTAGCCTATCAGGGAACATCTCACTAAATGCCAGTAACACAGTGGGAACAGTGCAAAGCAACCTCACGCTGGCAGGTTAGAGATCAAAACCACAATATTCAAGCTAAATTCAGCAGAAAGATTAAAATAAAAGGCAAAGGACAGGAAATATTGTGTATAATTTGTTTAGAAGAAAGAAAAACTAGGCAGTGAAAGCAGCAGATAGATTCTGCAGATTTTAAAGGCCTCATCAAACTGTGCATAAATTTGTGTTTTAGTCAAAAACCAACCAGTCACAAGATCATTTTAGATGTTAACCATGTCTGTTGCCAGGTCAACAATGAATAGATGATTATTTTTTTCTTCCTCTCTTCAGAGTTCCTGCAGTCCCGTGTGGAGGTGCCCATGTTGGGAATAGTGACTGGAGGATCCATGGCCTTCATGGCGCTACTCATCCTCAGTCTGATAGTTCTGTGCCTCATGCAAAAAAACAAGGGCAAGTCCATCGGTGAGAGCAGTGTGTGCGACGGTGGCAGAAATCGCAGATTATATTTCAGCAGACTAACACACTCTGTGCTATTATGTTCCAGATGAGCCGGTGGAGATTCTGATGACTAAGAAAAGGTAAAGACATCAGATTTTCATTTTTAAGCAGAGACCAGGAAGATAAATGCAGCAAGTTATGAACATGCAAGACTGATTATTATAATAAAAGTGTCGATTTAGCTGCAAGATAATCTTGTTTCTTTGAGATGCAGAGCGGCCGACATTCTGCAAATTCAAATGAACACTTTTTCTTTTACAATTTAAAATTATTAGATAAAAATGTATCCCGATTCTGCCTTGTTAGGAGTAGATGATCAGATGAGAATTAGTACTTGTATCAGTCACAAATGACTACTGGAAAGGTTAGATACTTGATAGTGTGCAAACCCCAGTAAAGCTAGGACCCTTTATTACTTATTCATCAGCTAAAGTCTTTGCTTTTCTGTAGTCATGACTTTATGAACTCTGTTTTTTGTTTTTTCCTTTTCCAAATAAACTTCAGTTAGAGAGATTTTAAAAAAAAACTTTCCATCTTTGTCAAAGATGTTTCCTCCGGTATCACTTAAGAATTGTTTGTAGGATGTGATTTCTCTTTGGACTTCCTGTCCCTCATACACAGATCTCTGAAGTTATCTTGGATTAATCTAAACTGTGGACATGACTTGTGGACGTTATCATGCCTAAGCTGTCAAAAGTGGCCATTTAAGATCTCATCACCTATCTGTATGTGTAGGCTCTGCACAGGGATTTAAGACTACTCTATCAAACCTTGAGTTAAAAAAGTTAACGCTGATTCTGGCCAGCTATACCCAACCTATTGCATGAAATTAATGAGTTGATTAAATAACAAGCATGCCTCTATGATGTAAGGACCTGACGACCTTTTATTGGTCATCCTGTACATATAACAGAAAGGTTATTGGATTTGTTCCTAAACATTTAAGTTAAAGTCTATCTAATCATCCTCAGCTTCCAGGAATCCTGCAAATATTTCCAGAGGTATTTTTAGTCGTAACAGATTAGTTAGATATTTCCTGCACAATTTTTCAAAACCACCTTCTTTTACTTATATATATTGTGAACTTGGCACCTCACGCACTCTGTGGAAACAAGACTGTTCTCTTTATGTTAATAAGCATCCAAATGTTGCATCATGTTGCTCTTAAGTTGTTTGACACTTGAAAATAATTGCACTGCAGATTTTAGATGGTTTTCCTTGCATTATAACATTTACATCCTGCTGACAGTGTTTCGTACAGGTAGGTTTCGCCCTACCGTAGCGTCCTGTCTCATAATTCCCACCATTAGCAGACTGGAAGAAAACAATGATGAAAGCGTTTTTCTGCTCTTAGGAAAACTTTATGTCCATCTTGAAGATCAATAGCGCCTCTGATCCAACTTTGATATCTCTCCATTATTACCCTGACAGCGAGTCGGCAAATCTGAAGACAGAGAAAGCAGATAAGACCCACATCCCCAGAGAAAACATGTCTCTGCCTTCCAACATGCAGCTCAATGACCTCAGCACTTTGAGAAAAGGTAAGAGTTCCCAAAGTTTACAAAGACAAAAAAAAAAAAAAATCATATGTGCACATTCAGAAGAGAGAATGAAATATTCTGCTCCGTAAATGGTGCAGACAGTAAATGATCATACAAGCCTGTACTGTATGTATGCAGTATGTTCCTTGCTGCACAAACTCAGTTACTCGCTATTTTTGCCTTCTTTCGGGTTGATTGAGATAGAGATAAATCAATCTAGCAGACACCCCCCTCTGATTAGTTTCTAGAAATAACAGTTCTAAAGTGCAGCATCTAGAAACTAAATACTGGGAAATGGACTGTGCTGGTCAGGTTTGAAATCCTACAGTCCAGATGAAAGATGCTGCTAAAGGTGGTCCACATCACAGAGTGAAGATCCTGTGGGACTTCCACATCCAGACTGATAAACTGGTAACAGGTCACCCAGCAGGTATTGTGAGGTGGAAACACTACAGAGGAAGGTTGCAGTGATGATGATGGCAGCAGCATCAAGGAGCAGTGATAGGGGCTGGAAAAGTACAAAGGTCTGAAGGAGGAAATGGAAAACATGTGAGGAGGGGTGCGGTAGTGGTGCCAGTGATAATTGGAGCACTGTGACCTCCCAACTTAGAGTGGCTCCTTTGTATTTATACACTCGCAACTTTATCAGATCCACCTTTCTTCTAGGACCAAATTAGACCTCAGAACCTTCTAAATTATTGATGTCATAGATTTAACAAGATGTTGGCAACATTCCTCAGTCATTTGCCTCCATGCTGACATGATAACATCAAATCTGTGATGAGAATCTCCCGTTCCACCACATCCCAAAGGTGAAATACTGGACTGACATCTCATGACTGTGGAGACCACTGGAGTAAAGTCGACTCATTGCCATCTTAGAGAAGATCTGAGCTTTGTGAAATGGTGTGTTATCCTGCTGGAAGTAGGGATGGACATGGTCAGACACAATACTCATGTTATTATTGTCAGTTAGAAATGAGGAACCTGAAGTGTGCAAAGAAAATATCCACTCAACAGTTACGCCATCACTTGTCTGAGCTGTTGATGCAAGGCAGGATGGATCCATGCTTTCTTGTTTCCAGCAAATTCTGGGTCAAGCATCTGAAGATGGAGCTGAAACGGAGACTCATCAGACCAAGAGACATCTTCCATCTTCTATTGTCCAGTCCAATTGTTGCCTTAGTTTCCTGTTCTTAGCTGACAGAAATGGCACCCGGTGTGGTCTTCTGCTGCTTTAGCCCATCTGCTCCAAGGCTGGAAGTGTTTTGAGTTCAGGGATGATATTGTGCATACCTTGGTTGGAGCCAGTGGTTATTACATTACATTACATTACTGTCATTTAGCTGACGTTTTTATTCAAAGTGACTTAAAATTGTGTTCTGCCATCCTGTTATGTATCGCGAGGGCGCAATAAAGGGGATGAACTCAAATGCAGGTATGAGGCGGGAATTTACTAAACACAGAACACAATATGCTCACCAGGTACCCAGGAGAACACAGAGGGGTACATATGGTCAGCTGGGTTACTGGAGGGGAATCACAGGGGAGCCAGAAGGAGCAGGCGAGGCAGGGAAACCAAAAGGGAGCTGGCACGCTGGGAGGTTGAGGGGGAGAACTGGAGCCAGAGCAGTATGGATGAA
>JAVQJG010011640.1:0-27394 GCA_036024015.1 Craterocephalus amniculus
ATAATAGCTTGTACCCTTCACATCTGTTTACCTCCGCAATACGCTCCAAATGGCACAGGGGGGCGTGTCCATACCGTGTCTGACAAAGATCACTTAAATATATTTATAAAAATATTATATTATATTATATTATATTATAGCCTATTATATTGTTTATTATCTGAATCCGACGACTTTTTTTCTGAGGCTGACAACTTTTTGTCTGACTCTGAGTCTGACGACTTTTTTCTGAGGCTGACAACTTTTTGTCTGACTCTGAGTCCGACGACTTTTTTTCTGAAGCTGACAGCTTTTTGTCTGAGTCTGATGACTTTTTTCCTAATACCTGATGACTTTTGGCCTGACACCCGATGTTCGATTCTGACTACGAGGATGTCCTAAAATGTGCACCGTACAGGAGATGGCAGCACGACTTCTGACCAGATGCTGACTCTCATGTCTGAGCATGTGCAGCCTCCAGTCAGCAGCAGGTGTCAGAACACAATGTGAAGTGAAACCACGTCATTGTATTCAGTGGGAATATGAAGATCTTGATGTGTCCTACAGTAGAAAACATCCTGTGGAAACCATGGAGATGGAGTAAAAAACCTTTTGCGACAGCCTTTCTTTTTGTGTATACAGAGATCACTCAGACAGGCCACTGCACCTCTGCTCTACATCATACCAGTAATATCCAGGGTATGTTAATCATGCTTCTTAGTACGGGCCTCTGATTGATGTTCTGATCGCTCTGTAGGCCTGAGGAAAAGTTGTACAGGAGTTTTGCATCTGAGAGTTCAGTATCTAAAACCAGAAAATGTTAATTCACCTCCAAACTGCATTAAAAAATCCTATTTCCATCCTGGTGGTGATGTTTGAAGCTCAGTGCAGGACATGCAGAGCAGGAGCTGGAAGCTCGCATCAGTTCTGCAAAAAGACATCATTAAAAAAGAAATATTTGGTTTTTTATGTATTTATTACCTTATTGTTTCATAAAGGGACATACAGCGAAAATAAAACTTATCTAAAATGAAGCCATCTAATAATATTTAATTTTTATTATACTTTTAAACGTGTATTACGGATCAGTTCACCAGTCTATTACATTTTTAGCTGATTTCCATCTGCATGTTCTACTGCAGTTTTAAAGACATTCTTTTTATTTTTCATGTTTTTGAAATGTCTGCCTTTAGCCGTTATTGTTTCTAACTTTCCTGCTCCATAATTTCCCTCAACGGGACCCACCAGCCTGGGCTCAGCCTGCTCAGTCTGCAGGGTTTTCACCCTGTCTGTCGGCATGGCCGGGGATCCAGCACTGCTACACTGTGGCTGTGGTTGGGACTTGCACTCTGTTCGAGTGTGTATGAATGTGAGAGAGACTGTGTGAAAGAGAGATTATATTCTCCTTTAAATTGTTTTATTTTATTAGCCAAAAATTATTTCTATTATGTGCAGCACTTTGTAGCATTTAGGCATGAAAAACACTTTATAGATTAAATTGGTTTGAATTTATTTATGTTAACTTTTTTCCAAAGTATAAAAGGAGGGATTTTCAAAAGATCAAACTACACAGATGTTGCTTCCTGTTTATCAGACATGAACAAACATTTTCGTAAAGTAAAAATATGTTCTGCTCAATTTAGAGTAATAGAAGAGACATGGCTGTATATGAACTGTTCAGCAGAGCTGCAAACATAGTTGAACATTTTGAGTTTTTTTAAGTAGCTATTAACATGGAAAAGGAGGAGAACAGAGTAGGAAATCCGTCTTACTTTTTAAATGCTTTTATGCTTCCAAGGGTTAATATACTACTTGCATTCTATGCCAGCAAAGTTTTCACTTTGCTCCATAAGCCAAGGCAGTTTATTTGTATTGCACATTTCATGTACAGACAATTCAGGGTCCTTTACATAAAACATTAGAAGTATCACAGCAGAAGGCATGAGAAGCAAGTATTAAAAACAAACTTTTAAAAATTAAAGAAATGAAATAACAGAAAATAAAGACTCAAAAGACAGAATAAAATGCAAAAAATAAAAGTTAATTATCAGTTGTTTTGATAAAAGGCTGCAAATAGAAAAGTTTTTTTAACCCTGATGTAAAACTGCTGAGAGTTTCAGCAGACCTGCAGCTTTCTGGGAGTTTGTTCCACATGTGAGCGTAGAAATTAAACTCTGCCTCTGCTCTGACTCTGGGAACTGAAAGTAGACCTGACCCTGATGACCTGAGAGATCTGATAGGTTCATAACAAACCAGAAGATCCTAAATAAACCATTCAGTGCTTTGTAATCTAGCAGCAGGACTCTGAAGTCAATTCTTTGACAAACAGGAAGCCAGTGTAAAGATCTGAGGACTGGAGTTATATGATCCACTTTCCTGGTCTTTGTGAACAGCAGCATCTGGACTAACTGCAGCTGTCTGATGGACTTTTTAGGGAGACCTGGGAGGACAGCATTACAGTAGCCTAGTCTACTGAAGACAAATGCAGGGACAAGTTTTTCTAAATCCTGTGTAGACATCAGTCCTAACCCTAACCCCTAACCCTATCCTTGATATGTTCTTTTAGTGATAACAAGCTGACTTAACAACTGTCTTAATGTGAATCCTGAAGTTCAGGTCTGAGTCCAGGACTAGATCCAGGTTTCTGGCTCTGTTCGTTGTCTCTAACTTAGCCGTCTGAAGCCGAGTGCAAACTTTAAATCTTTCTTCCTTGGCTATGATTTCAGTTTATTCTTCATTTAACTGAAGAAAGTTGTGACACATCCAGTCTCTAATCTGATCACTGAAAATGCACATGCAGAGTCATGACAAGATTTTTCAAAATATGCTAAAGGAAAAAATCAATAAAAAGGAAAGTACCATGAGGTTTCGGATGGTTATGACTACTTCAACAGAAAGGCATCCCAGCCGGTATGTTGAATGGACTGGACTTATCTGGTGCCCTCATACACAAACACACTCATGCCCATTCGTATACAGATGTTGGAGAAGCTGCTATGCAAGGCCATGGCCTGCTCAACTACAGTGGTTTGAGATCCAAAGTCTGACTCAAGGACACTTTTTCATGCTTTTAAGAGGGAATAAAACCATCAGTAGCTACACATTCATCACCATCAGACCAATCCAACAACCTGTACTGCCGTTATTCCCTCAAAACATGTTGCAGACTGATTCCGGAGGCATAGAATATTGTTGAAGGAGCTTTGTATATATATATATATATTAATATAAATTGATATACTGGAAGACAGTTCTCTCTCATGCATTGAGTCCAGGCATTGTGGGTATTCACAAAGTGCAAATAACAAATTTTCATGACGAAAGCTGACACTTGGCGCTTTGTTTCTGGGTGGACGGTACATTCTTAAAGGTCCAGTGTGCAGGGTGTTGGGACACCTACAGGATAAAAAGTGCAAAATATAACCAAATTAAGCCCCCCACCCACCAGAAACCATTCCCATGAACTAATTCAAAAGTGTTGCTTTAAATTGCATATAAAGGAATACTGATTGAAACTCAACTTGACTCAGCTTGGGTTTGGTTTTCCTCTTCTCAGTTACCGGAGTAGCATAGTGTAACATGTTTGAAATGTAGGCTAGTGTTTTTGATTACGCTAAAAAAAAAAAAGATAATTATTTTCATTCTATTATGAAATGAGAGTTAGTATTTCAGCCAGAAGGCTGCTCTAAATGTTACGCACTGGAACTTTAAAGAGCTTTTGTAGCAACATTAATACAGTACTGTGGATTTCACTTGATATTTTCATGTATTTCAAAAAAGGAAAGTTAATAACTCAAGTTACTTTTTTATGAAGCTTGAATTCTGCAGAAATACTTTCCTGAACGATTTCCTTAGTACAATCGTACCAGTTGCTTTAACAGTAAGTCTACTTTTTGTTTATTTTCAACCTCTTAATCTGTATTACAGGACTCTAATCCTGGTGATTTAAGACCCTCCTCTTCATAACAACAGTCCCACGCAGAAATGAGAGGGTTTAGAAATGCGCAAAAACAGCAGTATGGAGTTACTTTGTCCATGTTTAACAGCTCAGGACAGAGAAAGTTATTCAGACATTTAGGCCCCAGTTAGCCTCTTTTTTTCTTCTTCTTCTATTTTTGTCTGGCTTTCGGAGACTCTTTACTTCAGTTCATAGCAGTCCAGTCTTCATAACCGCGCGTCTTTACTCTAAATCATTAAAGGGGAAGACTGTAAACTGAAAAGTGGCTGAGGAGGGTCAATGAGGTGTAAGAGAGCAACCCAGCTGGTTTAAGATGATCTGCTAGAGCGAGCTCCTTGGCTCATTCCCCTTTAAGGTATCCGTTTGCATCCCCGCCCAACCCTCTGCTCCTTTCTCTTTGCCTGCCGCCCCCTGAAGTTCCTTCGGCACCTTCAGCACCTGACCGGCGATTGGACCAGCCATCCTCAGGCCCTTCGTGGAAACGCAGCCGTAAGGTATTGCGGATGACCAAGCGCTCCACGATGAAGGAGGCGCAGAACCACGGCACGGCGTACTCGGCCGTTATCAGTCCCATGAAGTTGTAGCGGAACTCTGAGTAGTCCCAGGGGCAGGCGTTGAACTGGCGCAGAAGCAGCCCCGTGCCGAACTCCCACAGGTACGTCCATAAGGTGTAGATGATGCAGCGCAGCAGCACGGGGCAGCGGCCGCGCAGCTTCAGGTACATCCGCTCCACGATGAGGATGCAGGTGCCGTAGATGAAGAGCGCCCACACGCTGGTCACGCCGGGGAACTTCCAGTTGCAGTTGACCACAAACTCCCAGGCCGCGGTGAACATTACTTCGCAGAAGTAGCCATGGATGGCGTAGAGGTACCAGCGGGAGAGTGCTGTAAGAGGAACCGGCGCCTCTGAGGTTTCCAGGGTCACCATCGTCCCTTTTCACACGGATTTTCTGTCTACAGTCAGATGATGCAGATCTGAAGAAAAGAAAAAGAGTGGATATATATGATTGGTTAATACTGGCCGATTTTAACTCCTACAATTTTGTATTTATAACCCTCAATTCAAACAAATCCAAGGCTATCTGATTGATTTCTCTCTGTACTGGGAGAGTAATACAGCATTTGTTTAACTCATCCCAGCAGACATTTAATGTGACATGTGCTACCGCAGAGTTGCATAAAGAGCCGACAGCCATCCATAACTGCACTTACAGACCATTTAGAGCCATTAGTTAACCTTGCACAATGTCTTTTGATGCAGGGAGAAGAAGATACTGAGGAATACCCACATAAACCCTGCACCTTCACCAAAAGGTCAAATTACACAGTAACTTTAATCCTAATCCAGCTGCATTCCTTCCATCCATCCATCATCTGTACCACTTAATCCTATTCAGAGTGGCAGGTGGGCTGGAGACTATCCCAGCAATTATCAGGTGAGAGGCAGAGTACACCCTGGACAGGTTAACTTATCACGAATGTCTTTGGATTGTGTTCAGAAGCCAGAGTACCCGATGAGAGCCCACACACACACACACACACACAGGGAGAACATGCAAACCATGTGAGGCTGCAGTGCTAACCACCACAAAACCGTCCAACCCAGAAAACCACTGAAAAACAAAAAATCCTTCACTTGCCTACCTAATGATGTAGTCTACGATGTCACACACACCTGAAGTCAGAAAGTGCTGGGTTGGTCACTCACTCAGTAAAGTATGAGCAAAGAAACAAAACACTGAACAAGCGAAACAACTTCATTTAATCTTGACTAGGTGTTTGCTTTAACAGCTCTAACAGCATACCAACACAAACATACCTGGGGCAGAATGTGAAGGAAGGGCACAATGGTCAGAGTAAATGAAGATTAGACCTGGGTAATATATCCAGATTTTCAGATTGGTTCATATCGCCCAGCCCTAATGAAGATGATACACATGTAAGGATCAAGCAGTGATGCAATCTGTATTATAGGAGTTACTGTTTCCAGCTGCAGTCTGGCCCAATCAGTTAGGGCTGATATCTTCAGGAGTACAGATTTAATTGCGTTGGGTTGGGCAATAGTTAAGCTAAGCTGATGTTAAACTAAGGGCAAGGTAATTAAATATAACTGACATCGGAAAAACTAAATTAAAGACAGCAGAGCCGACGAGTACTAAAACTCTGTGGCCTTCCTTCAGCGGGTGCTATTTACTGACTGAGGCGGCTCCTTATGTAAGGTATACTGTAGCTTTGTCATCTGACTGCCTACATCACATGCTCTTTTTTTCCAGCTCCCGCTGCTTGACGCAGACTTTGTGCTTTGGTATCAGGTATCACAGGGCCCACATATATGGGCTGGATTCTAAAACATGGAAGGAAAACAGCATCACAACAACAAGTTCAAAGACCACACACTTGAGTATATATCATCCACGACTGAATGCCTCCAGAGGAAACTGTGTCATACTTGTAACGATTATCCAATGGATCAAACCCGCTCTGTAAAATACCAGCTCCGAGAGAGGTTAGCAGCACAAAAGCTTGTTTGAAGAACAAAAGCAGATTTTTTTTCTTCTTTTTTTTTTTGGGCTCTTTTTGTCTTCAAAGGCTGGCTGAGGCCCAATGAGAGTCCACGGGGATTAGCACATTTCTGCCAAACAAGGAACAAGGGTTTCATGTGAGGAACTGGGCCGCAGCGATGGACCAACTGACCTCCTTAAGCCCCCTTAGTCCATCGATTCACCGGCTTCCAGGGAACCACTTTCCCCTCTAAGTCTGGGTCATTTTTAAAAACACTAGAAATAATCCTGCCTGCTATGGTGTTAAATTATTTAATCCATAACAACAACCCTGTTGCAGATTTTTTTTAAAAACATGTATAACCAACTCTTACCTTTGGCTTTAATGGGTGAATTAGCAAATTAAACCCCTCCCATGTTAGAGTTTAAAAGGCCAGACAGTTAATTCATCCGTTTCCAAACAGAAAATAATCAGAAACCGATCGGGTCACTGATGAGTCTCAATTTTCCAACAGGGAACATGTAGCTCCTTTGCTCCAGGCTAAGCTAATAATGCTAAATAAGAGTGGCTGTAGATTGGGTGAAGCAGTCGACAAACTGTAAAGCTAACTGTTAAACCCCTGGTTTCCCCTGTCTTCCAATGGAAGGGAGATAAGCCAGATACTGAGCCCCACGGTCCCCCCGATGTGCTTGTTGCTGTGAGAATGTGGACGTAAAAAGAAGACTTGAAAGGTGAGCGCTGTGAGTCCTCCAGACTTGAAAACTGCTGTATAAATGGGAGAGCATTCAGCATTTAAATGGCCGGCCGTCTAAAGCATCACATTGATCATTCAGGCATGAGAGTAGTATTGATCTCTGCTGTGATTTATCAGCATAAAGCTGCGTTTTCTGTCTAGCTGCAGGATGCGTTCCCGGTTAACCTGGAGGAGGAAAGGGAGGGAAGTGGAGTCTGCCTGGAAAGCTCTGGTTTTGTGGTAAGAAAGGCTAAACATTGGACATTGGACCTCCCAGTGCCCCTTCCATCTCTCACCCTGAAGTCACATGCCTTCATTCTCCTCCCACACACTTTCTACACACCATTTATTCAGCGCCCACACGCCTTTAAATCTGCAAATGAAAAAGGTTTCGATTGTAATATCAAGCCGTCTACCACTCAATTTCCAGCCCAAAGCGTTATGGATATGCTCGGGGGTGGAAGGAGTCCTGATATGAGTCCTGGTGTGACAAAGTGATTTTTCCTTAATCTGGTTAGATTATGCAGCTTTAATCTTTAATTCACACGCACAGTTGAAAGTAATTTTAAAAATATATAAAGGTAGGTCAGCTTGAGATTTGAGAAGGTTTATATAATGAAAAAATGTGGGAGACTTTCCACCATCTAATCACTTTATCTACAAGCATTAAAATGATTTAAGTCCTAATATTTAGTTGCATTCCTTTAATTTTCGAGGAATATTATGTGGTAGCCAATCTTCTTCAAAGTGTATTAATAACGGCCATAAATTAATAAAGGCAGTGTTTGTTGAGGTGTCATTGCACATGAGTTCACATATCATCATGAAAAACCTTTAAATAATCTCAGCCACTCATCACTATAGTCCAATGCAAAAACATCCTGTTTTTTATTATTATTATTACAGGCTCCAAGGCTGAACGTGCAAAACCCACAATTCTGCTGAAATATAGTTTTAAAACCTTATGGAATATTTACAAGATTAGATGGAAAATAAAGTGATTTATACACCACATATAGTTGCAATTATGTTAGATCATTGTTATAATTCACATTAAATGAACAGGAACCTTACAACTCATCTGTTGGCTGACACTTTTTACCAAAGTGTGTGTCAGAGATTCCTAATTTCTGTTTCATAAGAAGCCTACAAGAAATTAGTGGACAGATGTAGGTAATAAGAAATAAAAGGTCCCTGGTTGAACACAGATGGGATCAGCCACTGTGATGACATCCGCAGCATCTTAAAAGATGACGGGACGCCCCTACTTAACCTTATCCAAACATGGTTATTGACTTGTTACCTCAACATCACACCGCTCCCACCTCGCATGCTATTTTATTCTGCTGCTGCAGGATCCCCCCCCCCACCACACCAGCAGCTTTCTCATTAACAGAAAGTATTGATCAGCACAGCTTTTGCCAGCTCCTGCTGCGGTGACCCGCTTCACCACTGCACTTTATTGAACCCTGCAAAAAAGCTTCAGTGTGATGAGAATCAGATTGCAGAGTCTAACAGAGCCGCCTGCATTGTGAACTTCTGGATGATGATGATGATGTGAAGACACAGAACACGCAGGAAGCCAAACCATGAAGAACCTGGGGTTTATTGGAGAGCACAGAAGGTAAATACTAACTTCGTGGTAAGTTGTCAGCAGTGTGTTAAGAGCTGTGACCTCTGACACTGATGAGACACCAAACATCCCGAGGACTTCACAATGCAGCAGAATCCCTGGTTGTGAGGCTGTGCTGGTGTCTGCGACATAGATCCTATGCAGACTTTCAGGAAGGTCACTTTGGGAAGCTGCAGCGTCATAAAGAAACCAGCGGTATCCGGTGGAAACTAAATCCGGTTACCAAGGTGACCCAACATCCACCTCATCTCCCATAATGGAAAATGCAACTGCAAGAAACATAATCTTGTAGTTTTCATCATTAGAATACACTGCACTGTACATTGAAACTTTAATATCCCTGAATCATTAAATACATTAGGAATGACAGTGGCTGGCTGGTTAGATTAGTAGTGCTAAAGTAAAGTTTTTCTAATCATAAAAACAAGGATCTTTGGATTTACACTAGGACCAGAAACTAAAACCAAAAAATAATAATTCACAGGTAAAAGTTGCAACCAGCAACTCTACACTTTCACTAAATCCCTGAACAAAGGAGTTTTTTTCCCTTCATTTTCTAGCAAACTGAATAACAAGTGATTAATGCGACAGTGGAGAGCACCATCACAGGGGACAGGGATAAATACGCTACTACTTCATCCTACGTTCTCTGACTTGAATATAGTTTTTAAATCTTCTGATGTTTTATGTTGTTTTTGTTTTTTTGTATTCCATCAATTCCATCAGCCTCTGACAACTTTTTATCATTCATTTTCCAGGTAAGCAAACAACATTTTTAATGAGCGGCTCATTTTACTATCAAAATAAGCACTTGAATAATATACAATGTGCTAGTTTTTTCCCCCAGAATAGCCTGCTGCATACTATGCAAGGTTAGGCGGTATAATCACTGCAGCCCCACAGCAAGAGCTAGCTACAACCATAAACAATGTTATATTCATTCTTGGTTTAAGTGATAAATGTAGGGAAGTGCTTGTTGGATCTGTCCTACCAAGAATTAAGGCAAAATGTAGCCCAACTAGGTAATAGCAAGGTGGACCTAATAAAGTGTCTGGTGAGTGTTACCTAAGTAAGTATTGTGTAGAGGAGCAAATATTTCTAAAAAGCCCTATTTCTACTTTAGACCAAAACTAACCGTTTTCAAATAAATAACACAATAACCTATAAGTATATCTGTTGCGTTTCTCTCAAATATTCGGCCTCTATTTCATGGGCAGGCTTTGTTCCTCCTCCCTCTACAAGCTCAATTTACTGTATAGTTTCCACCTCTATCCCGCAAAGTATCACCAACAAATATAGAGCTGGAAAGACGCCAAAAGAGCTGATACTAAAAGCCCTGAGCAGCACAGTCAACAGAGGCTGGTATAACTTTATTGTAGGCATCCTCTATGTCTGCAAGGTGAAAGCCTGAACTGCAGAAGCAGAGCGATGGGGGAGGAGGGATCTATGCAAACAGAGAGGTAGGAGCAGCGCCCTAAAGGGTTCATATTCAAAAAGCTGTATTGATGTGGAAGAAATAAAACTCTGAGCCAGGGATGCATGATGGTTAGCACCACTGCCTCATAGCAAGAAGGTTCATGGTTTGAATCTTGGCTGGAAACCTTTCTGTAGAGTTTGCATGTTCACGTTCTGCATGCACGGTTTATCTATGGGCACTCTAAAATTGGGAAAGTGTATGAACATGCATGATTATTTGTCTCTGTGGATGATAATGTGATGACCTTTCCACGAAGCATCCTATGTCTAACCTGACGGGAGTTGGGATACTGTTTACTCCCATGACCCTGAATTAGATTTAACAAGTAGCAAAAATACATGGATTAAAAATCCAAAGTCATCAGAGGCTGTAGCAGAGGGTCAAGTATGAAAGATAGTTTTCAGAAGTTTTGGTTTTAGATAACCTGCCTAAAGATGTCACATCAAACAATAAAATATCCTGCATCTGATTAAGCCTGGAAGTCAAATCTTTGGAGTGTAATATAACACTCTTGTTTGGTAGAAGCCACTTATTTATTTGTCTGTACAAGACATTCACATTTCAAATAGTTGTCAGAGAGTATCCTGAAAGTATAGAAGCTCTAAAAAAATCTACTAGGTAATTAAAAATCTCTGGTTTGAGCCCAGGGAAGCCCTTAAAATAGCGCTCCCAAAAGCATCATTACTGACACCAAACCGGAGCAGTAAATAGGAAAAAAAAGTATTTTGTAGATATCACAATATTTTTTCTCCTTAATGTTGCTAAAAGCTAAATATCTACTGTTTAATCTGTCCGGTTGAAGTTTTCTGAAGAATTTATGACATCCTTCTCAGATTCTACGGTCACCTTAATGCCGGCACATAAAGCCATGCAGACTGTAGGAAGAGATTCATGGAGCTGGACTCATCTGTGCTCAGGAAAAGGGACAGAAATAGCAGAGGAGCGTCAAGAATGAAAGCAGAGAGCCCGACATAGAAGTGAGTTTCTCACCTCTGTGCAGCTGGGATTTCCTGAGCTCTCTGACCATCCAGTGAATATCTTTTAATAAACGCTATTTTTTTGAAAGATACAAATAAAACAAGCTTTAAACGGCAAGTCATACAGATTCATTCTGCAAGAAAGGGACGCTGTTTTTATCCGGAGGGGAGTTGCTAATCTGTAACACACTCTGAAATTGAATCATATCTGTTGAATGAAGCTCCATGAGGGGGTATCATCTCTGATACCTCTTCTTCTACAACTCACTGCCTCCCTTCTCGTCCCCTTGTCACCCAATAAATACAACTTCATGCACACAGTCCACTTTTCTCCGTCTTATCAATCTCTCACTTTATCAAACTCCTTTCAGCTCTGAGCTCTTAGCCAGTCCTAAGAAACTGCAGCTAAAACTTCTGTCCTGAAAATCTCACTGGTCATGCTCACTAGATTAAATCTGTTGGCGCCATTGCAGAGAAAGAAGGAGATTTATCAAGACGTTCATCACTGGTGACAAGATAAAATGCCTCTAATGGAGGGGTGCGTGCGAATGTTAATGGGCTGTCAGACAAAGAAGCTTCACAATCAAATCTGTGACTATGCATAATTGATGCAGGCTGTGGTGCAAAGGTTTCATAGGTAAAGATCAACCCAAAAAACAAAAAGGAATGCACAGCTGACCTATTACAATTACAGCTATTACAATAGAACTAACGGCTGTGGCTATGTGGATAGAGCCGTCGCCTACTAAAACAGGAGGTCGGCGGTTCGATTCCACTCCGGCACATGTCGAAGTGTCTGAACCCTACCTTGCCTCCCGATGTGCCTATCGGGTGTATGAATGTGTGTGAATGTTAGCTTTTAAGCACCCAGTATGTTCCAATATAGGTGCTGTGTGAATGGGTGAATGAGAATTGTCATGTAAAGCGCTTTGAGTGGTCTGTGGCTAGAAAAGCGCTATACAAGTACAGTCCATTTACCATTTTAAAATAGTTTACTTTTTTCTGCTTCTGTACTAATCATGTCTCAATATAAAGCTACCATATCTCATAACAGTATTAGATAGTGAAAAGATGAAGAACAAATTTCTTGTTCCTCTTTGGTTGATCATTTAATGGCAAATCTGTCTTGAAATGATTTCAAATTTATCTTTGAAGCCTCTAACTGAAAATCCTTGTTAATGTGTTAAACCGTGTGCCTAAAAAACTATTTAAAATCCAGTGTGACTGAAGGACAGGAAGCGGTTTTCTATGGAACATCTTCATAGAAGAAAGCAAAACCTGCACAAATGCAGACTTAGAGATAACACCCCACTGATTTACTTTAAAAAAATTAACTGGTGTCCGATTAGTCTTTGGAAGTGTTTCTATTATGGGGTCATTTTAGCACGTCTTGCTGGGAGGCTGTTGCATGAGTTATAAATAGTCTGAAAGGGGGATATAGCCTACAGAGGCGGCAGCGGGATTATCTCACCCCAAATGATAATGAACTGCAGGATTTCTATGGCATGAATCGATGATAGATTATAAAAGAAGGGGACAAAAAAAAAACTCCACATAGCCCAAAGTTTTTGTAAAACGTACCCAACGTACCCAACCACATATGTGACCGTGTTGCAGGAGTGAGGTCATAACAGGGATCAATCGACTTTGCGTGAGCTGAACGGGTGGTAATTACGCTATTTTGTCCCAGGAAAGTAGAGGCGCAGTGCGCAGGCCCGGTTGCTGGGACTCCGCTGCAGCATCAAGCAGGCTGAGCAGTGCGGCAGCGGATATCCTCCACAAATTACTATTCAGGACGGGAATCTCACCTGGATTTCTACCCCGGGAGGGGTAGTCTGAAGTATCCTGTAAAAGGTTTGATGTAAAAAGTAGGATCCGCGCAATTTGTCTGGTCCGATCTCACATCGCCAGTTTTAACAGGTGCAGCAGCTCAACTGTGCATAAAACGCGCAGGAAAAACAAAACAACGAATGTTCCGTGTTTCAAAAGAAATCTAAGCTCCGTTTGTTTCCTCTGAAGGAATAAAAGTCCCATGAGTTTATCATACTGTTAAGAAAAACACTACACAGGTGCCAAGTTGAACGCAAAACGGATGAAATTCTTGCAGGCAAAAGAAATCCTGTAACATGCGCGCGCTGTAATGAATGGTCACTCTTCCTAAATCCTAACATGTTGACTACATTTGGATGAGCAGCCAACTCCAAAAACCCGACATGAATCATAATTAACGGCGCAGTTTCACTCTTTTTTTATTCTCCTTTACCTCCAGTCTGAGCTCTGCGGTGTGTCCCACAGCGCAGAGGCCGGCGGATGCCACACATCCCTCGGAGAGATTGTCCCGGTTGACTCGGCGTCAGGCTTCTGCCCGTCCTCTCTGTCTCCCTCCCGGCTTCTCCTGCACGGTGTCTCTAATCGCCTATGGAAATGCACACATTTTACTTCACTGCAGCAGCAATAGCGCCACATGCCCAGACAGACTCGTGCAGTTCTTGCATCTTTAGTTAACCATTTCTTCCCCGCAGCTCAGCGCGCAGACATCCGGACTGCGCGGCAAGACAAGCGTGGCACGAGTCATTCCATCGGTTCATTGTTAGAATATACGCATCTGTCCAACATTTGTTGTTCCTGCTGAGACTTTTGATCTCAAACTTTCAGGGGTGGGATGGTCAGGCGCATTCTTTTTTTCACCCACACTTTAGTTCGTAGACTTCCGCTGGGATGGATGACGGGTATGAACAAATTTGGACATGAAAAGTCATCAGCAAAAGCAGTGTAAGGCATGTGTTTCAGAATGAAGTAGGCCTAAATCCCCTGATACAGCTGTGGTTTAGTTTTTTGGGGGTCTTTTTGCCTTTAATTTTCTCCATTGCAGCTTAACCAAAACCAGAAATGTCTCTAATACCCTCAAAACCTTCCGAGTTCTTCCCTCGCTGTGTCATCGCCCATATGTGAAGCTGTAGCCAATTTTTAAAGGTGCAGCCATTTACTTAATGAAGCATGCACAATCCAGTAGCTGATGCTGCGAGGTCAGTGGGGATGCAAGAGGGTAAAACCGTCCCATCAGCTTTGCTGCACGTTGCTGAATCCAAGCAGACTGGATTTTACTGGAGTTTAATCTGTTCAAAGAACGCTCGGACTTTCAGGCAAAGTCTAATCCAGCATGTTATTGTATGTATTGTACCCATTTGCACAGTCTGAAATGAGTTTATTGAGGGAGGAAAGGACCAAAAGCATTAAGTGAATACTATATGGAAAGTGCACTGACCACAATAAATTATGCAATATAAAAAGCAAATCTGTTTAGGCATTAGACTTAATGATGTAATGCAACACAGGACGTAATGGAAACATCAATACCCACTCTATGCAGACTTCTCATAATAAGACTTGAATGGTCCGAGTTGAAAAACATATCAGTTTACTTTGGGACATTGCAAACCTGAGATGATTTTAACTGCATAATCATTTTCCACAAGGTTTCATAAAGACTCTCGAAATCGTTATGTTGACAGCATCAACGTCATCCTGCATATGATTGGACTGGAACAGGACACTTGTCTATAAGTACCTGCTGTACCGGTAAGTACTATAAATATTGAGCTTCTTCAATGCAAACTTCCTCAGAAGCACACAGGCTCCAAAAACAAGGCCACTAAACTCATTTTTCTTACTTGTTGTAGCAGTGGGACATCATCGGATAATCTTCCAGGAGAACAGCCAAAAGATGCAGGAGAAAGTTGAAGGCGGCAAATCCAAAATGATTTAAAGCCACATAATGATGGTGAGAGAATTATTCAGAGGCTTTAAAAGAAGTCGTATTATAATAAAAAAAATAGTACTTCAATGAAAATGTCAAAACAGCCAGTCCAAAGTCCCAAATTACTGGTTGATTGTCAGCAGACAGGCAACAGTTAATGATCACAGCTTTATCTTACCAATTTATCAATGCCACTTGATTTCAAACCTAATTATTTCAATTAATGCAAACTGTTCAGATTATTTAACAGTATGAGGATCGAGTCCTGTGGCAAGAAATTCATAGAAAGCAAATTCATTGCTTCAGCGTCCGATGGGTTCAAAGATAGTTCCTTATTGAAAATGATTTGGAATAAGCAAACTCCAGAAAGACAGACATGCTCCATTCCTGTTTCCAAAAGTAGAAAATGAGTGACACATTTTAAAGTCTAATTTAAATGATAAGATTTTTTAAGACTCCTCATGTTAAAATCAGTGGACAACACCAATTTCCTGATATCCTAAAAAATGCTGCCGTTATTCTGGTACCGGTATGACTTATTACATAAATATGGTGAAAACTGTCAGTATGTATCTTATATATTGGTTCTGGACGTTATTTTCTTTGTAAAAAGTTGTGTTCTATGTTCATATGTGTCATGCAGAGCAATGATGTCTTCTGCACAAAGCAGCTAGTGAGCAGAAAATAAACACACTGACAAACGACTGGACATGAAAGCAGAATGCATTCCTGCTTTTTAGTTGTTTTCACATGTTTGCTTACAAAACAAGTTATTGTTTGTGGATTAAGTCTGTTCTAATACTGATAACATATAAAGCCATTAGAATGAAAAATTTCTGTCGATTTGCATATACCCTGTTTGCATACCTGTGTGGAGTTAGAAAAACAGGCCGACACCAGCTGGAAAATAGGACATTCAGTGCAAGTTTCACACCTTTCACCTCTGTGCACAGAGACCAAAAGAAAAGGGAGGGAAAAAAAAAAATCAAAGACTTTTTTTTTTAATTCCATTACCGAAGCATAGATGCATTAATTATGAAAAAGGTAGAAAAAACACGAAGTCTTTCTCAATAAGTTAAACCTCTCTGGCCAAAGAACAGGGCCGGCTCACACGACAGAAAAGAAATATTCCCAGTAAAGCATTCAGACTTAGAAACAAAAGACAAGTTGAAGTCATGTCGCCGACAGAAAAGTGCGCCTCTTTTCCAACTCAAACTCATTTAAAAAGTAAAACACAGAAGATGCAAGTGGCTTATGTTACTTTCCTTCCACCCTTTTCCACAGGGTTTTTGCAAGCATTTTTCAAGAAACTTCATAAGTTTCATCGTTTGATCGACAAACAATAAGCTGAGTTATACTTGGTAAAAAAAAAAAAAAAAAAAAAAAAAAAAAAAGATTATAATAACAATAACAATAATTACAAAGACAGTAATAACAACAAATGTAAGTGATAAACACAGTCCTGTACAGTCAGGCTCATCTTCAGATAGACCCCAGCCAAACTGAGCGATAGGTCTCTGGCAGCACGACACATCTTTGCTGCCTGAAGAAAAGTGGCCAATGCTGTCGTCTCCTCTCAACTGCCCTCAGCTATGGTTTAGTGGAAAAAGCCGTCTCCGTTTCAAGTTTCTCTCTGCTGTTGGAGAACACACAGAAAGCATACTTGTTATAAACCTGTTGTAAAATAAGTTTGCAAATAAAACTGATTTTCTGGCCTGTGGGCGGACGTTGGAGACAAAATGTCAACAAATCATCTGTAAGAAATACTGAGCGCATCTTCTTATGTCCTGCAACATTAATTTTTAATAAGAGAAAATAATAATGGTAACAACAGAAATGAAAACAAAGCAGTCCTTCTGAAGGATAAGCAAACAGCTCTGCAAGCTGCCATAGGGATGATAACACCACCTTGATGAATGTTCAGGACTCGCTGGTTTTACTACAGATGAAAACTACAGCCAGAGACAGATTAAACAGCAAATATTAAAATCATCTCAGCTGTGCTGCATGTCTCACCTTACTGGGGTTTGCAGTAGAGATTGTTCTCACGGAGACTGTTCAGTCTAGTTCATGTACCTCATCCTGCAGCGAGGCCGAGGCTCGTCCTGCATCACTTACACGTTTGGCCATAATTTCCCACTGTGGAGTTAGGGCTTTGGATTTGGTACCTAAGGACGAAACCATAGAGAGATGTTACCACAGTATCCTCTGCACAGACCACTATCCCTGGTAGAAAGGCTTAACGTAAACCTGATTCTGCCCCCTGCTGGTTTCATTAAGGACTAACATCTATCAGGATATAGAAAACAATTCCGTTTGTGTTTTGCTGAATGATGATGTTTACCAGTGTTGTGGGTAATGTGTTACAAAGGAACTCATTGGAGTACACTAATTAGTTTATTCATGAAACGTGTAACTTAACACGTTACTTTTGTGCCTAAGCAATCAGTAACTGTTATTTTAGGAATTTCTCTGAATAAGGAAAAAAAAATCCCGACTGCAACCTGCTTTTTGTCAAACAGTAGCTACCCCCTGCGGATGTATCAGTGGAGCCAAAGCTCTGATATGTCTATGTCCTGCTCCTGGCTGACCCTGTCTGTGAGTGTGTGTGTGTGTGTGTCTTTCGAACTCCCGGCAAGATTTACTCAGAGTTAGTCAGTCTTGTTTGGAGTTCAGATAGAACCTAACCGGACTGGGTCGGTGTGAATTTTGATTAATATATTATGTGATGAAAAAATAAATTATAATAAAAACGCTTTGTGGAATAGCTTATTGCTGACGGTCTTACCTGTTATTGTTATCCTGCAGAATCCGCTGCAAGCTGGCATTTAGTTTTTAGTAACGCATGAGTACTCTTTATGAATAGGTAACGCTTTAACATATTACTTTTCATTGATGGTAGTGTTGTAACCTAATTAACTATTTTCCAAAGTAACTTTACCCAACACTGCTGTTTACACATTTAACTTGCCGCTAATCTTCCAATGTTTTTATGCATTTCCACCAGACCGCAACAATCTGATTTTTAAAACAGAGATAAGTTTGATGTTCCAGTAGGTAGTTTTGACATTTTAATCCGTTTCTTTCAATAGTTTCTACAGTTCAAAAGAAAAGCCCAGTAATGTAAAGAATATGCAAATTTGTCCAAAACCTTAAATTCACTGTTTTTATATTTATGGTTTCATTCTGGTCATTGAAGACAGAGAATTTCAGAGGTTCTAATTAAAGTTTCACTTCTTAAAATTGCAGAGATTCGTTTTATCCACCAGGGGGCAGCAGACACAAATCTTTGACTCCAGATGTTGATGCTGCAAATTTGTCCTTTATTATTACTACAGTCAGTTAATACAGGGGTGTTCTCATTTATCTATTGTGTCTTTCCTTGATTTATCTCTGCTCTGCCTCCCTGCCTGTGAACTGGATAACTTCCTTAGAAGATCATTGTCTAGAATACCAATGAGGTGAGAATAATTTTTCATTTAACATTCCCAATCAAAAATCACAAAATATCAAAGCAGGCTGAACAAAACAGACAAATGATAAAGCCACGCTGCACATCGTGTTTTAATTGATGCTAGGTTAAAATGAGGGCTACAAGGTTAAGAAGGCACCATCTGTTCAAATTCCTATTCCCTTTATTCCTCTTTCCTCATCAGATTCAAGGCAAGAGGTGGGGAGGGGAGGACTTGTGGAAGTGTAACTGAGAGGCTGGAGTCATGTTTCTACCCACCTGCTGAGTTTCAATATTCTGCTCCAATTTTGTCTCCTAACTCCTGGGGGAAAATTTAAATCTTTGGCCATTTAATCCTGTAGCATTACATCAGCTAGTTACCAACTGTGTCTGTTGCAATGAGAGACAATCAGAGCAGCCTTCAAAATATTATTAGATATAATGTATGACTGACATGGACATAAAAATTTATGTTATAAAACCAGCAGAGTTGGTATGAGCTCTTACAATTCAGCAAAGGTAAGAGAATGAAATTAAAACAATGAAAAAAAAACATGCAGAATATAATAAACATCTTCCTTGTCTTCTGATAAACTTGTGTGACCCAAGTAAGCTGGGAGTGAAATAGAAAAAAAAAAAAATCTTAAAACCAACTTTTAAATCGCAGATTCTGTCCGACTTCCAAACCCAAATATGCTTCTCGCCTGTTATCCCGGCCCAGGCCTGAAGTCAGCTCACAGAGCAACAGAGATGCTGTCCCTCAGGAAACATTCAGAGAGCCTTCCTCATCCTTCCCTCTTTACAGTTACCATGACAACACAGACCACAGCCTCTAGCTAGAACAGCAAGGCCAATCCGATCCTCTCACAATCTCCCTCTCCCTCGTCTGCCCAGCATATTTCCCCCTTCTGTTGATCCATCGGTCTGCCTTTACCCATTTCTTATACCACAGGGGAAGGAAAAAGCAGGACGCAGCCCCGAAACACACATGTACTCCTTCCAAATCCTTAACCCACTGCCACTGGATCTCTGGTACGCGCACTATTTGGGGCGTGGGGGACTTGTGACCGAACAGTACAGCTGGGTTTTTAAAAAAGATAGAATTGTTTGTTTTAATCAATTCAAATTTAATTAATCCAGTACTGATTCAAAAACTGGGAGATTCCTTTTTTCCATTTTACATTTCCTTCTCTGCTTACAATAGCAGCCTTATTCTCACGTTAATTTATGTTTTTATAAACAATTAAAAGGTTGCCTGTGTCACCCTCCCTCTTTGACTACACCTTTCTCTTAGACAACACCAAACCTGCACTTTTAAAATAGCACTCACAGTAGCTTTATTTTCCAGCCTTAGATTCCTAATTTTATCATCTGCTGTCCAGAAACAATCAGAAACTTCAAAATATGGTGGGTTTTGGTGGATCTATATCTATAAATGGTTTAAACTTTATTTATGAAGAACCTCTCATACACAAACAAATTGCAATACAAGGTGCTTTACATCGAAAACCACAAACAACAAACCTTTTAACTTAAAGTCCCCCAGATCAGATTTAACAGATAAAATCAGATGTAAAATAAGAGACTTGGACAGAGAAATAAACACTAGTTATGAACAGCATAAATATATTCAAATAAAAGCTTTACTGAAAAGATAAGTCTCAAGTTTTTTTCAAAGATATTAATACTGCTCAGGTTGTGTAGAAGGATCATAAAAACTAAAAAGATACCTCTCCATTTATTCCCTTTCTTAGAAATAATGGTCAGACTAGCCCATAATGACCCGTGCATTCTGGGAGGCTCCTAAACTAAAAGCAAAAAACTAATGTAAACTACTAAACTAATGCAAGTTGGATAAACACTCAGGACTGAAATCTTTAAGAGCTTTTAAAACTATTAGAAGTATTTTAAAATCAGTTCAGAAGGACACAGGAAGCCAATGAAGACATTTTCAGACTGGTGTATGAGATCTCTTTCGTGAACATAATTGTTATAAAGCCATAAGGCCGTCACTGGGGCACGATACTTCATCACTTTTTCTTCAAACAATATAAACCATTTACTGAATTGCACACTCTCCAAAAATAATTTTATAACAAAAAGAAAAATAATGATAATAGTTCATTATTTTTCTAAACACCGTAGCACAATCCACAGCTACAGAAAGCTGCAATTAGCAGCTTTTGGACAGAAGGAAGAATTTGGAGTACCACTGAGAGAACCACGCACACACGGGGACAGCTTGCCATAAACACACTAACAGAGCCGTTTGGAGCTGATGGTGGTTTTGTCACCTTCAGCAACCTGGTCACAGAAAAACAGAAATGTCTTTGTCGGACTCTCCCATCATCAATACAAGATCTTGGTGAAAATTTACTCCAACACTGGATGGAAATAAATCTCATGAATCTTCCTGAAACAATACCACAGCCAGTCCTGCCGTAATCAAAGCTATTAATGGTGATCCAATGAAATAATGGTGTGTGACCTTTTTTGGCCAGGCAGTGTATAAATTTTCTCATTCCAGCGCTAATAAACATGACAACCACTAACTTAAAAGGACCACCTTACTCATAAAAACCAGCATGAAAATAGAATTAATGCAAATTACTTATAAAAGCTCATTTGTAATTTAAAATAGACTTTTTGCTTACTTTAAAGCTGACAGAGCAAATGCATCAGAAATGTACCAGGAGCCTCCTAGTTCACAAATCACTCACCGTCCAGTCCGTTGTGCTGTTCATAAGAGCGTTTGCCCAGGATGGTGGGTGAGCCGTTGTTGAAGATGGGAGTAGATTTTATGGGGGTCAAGCTGCCTGTAGAGATGGTGGCTGCACGAATGGGGGGGTCAGGCTTGGGTGGACGGGGATGTGCTTCTGAAAATGTTAGGAAATGAGGTTACACAGTGAGGACAAAAGAGTGGAGAGAAAAAAGGTTGTAAGGTGTTTTAAAGCAGTGCTAGAGGACAGTAAAACTCTAACAACAAAGACCGTCAGCATGCACATCATGGGCCCAAAACTGTTCTGGTGCAACAGCTGTGGTTTCCAGTCCAGCACCTATCTTGTAAGATAGCATAAGGCGTCAGGTTGCACAATAATAAGCCACTTTGCCTCAAGCTTAACTTGACTCTCTGTAAAATGTCTTTTACACGAGTGGAGTCAGAAGGCAAAAAGAGAGAATTTTAACAAGAAACATATTTATGGTTGAATAAATGCATGAATAGATAAGTGGTTGTTTTAAACCCAAGCATAAAATTAAACCGTAAAGTCAAGTAAACTACATAAAATAAAACCAATAAAAAAAATAAATCAGTTAAATAGCAGAGAGTAAAAAGGGTCATGGATAAGATAAAAATGCATTCATATGGTCAAATAATCACACTGAAAGTTGAGGCTTTTGAATCTTCGTATAGGATGACACTTTTTCACCAAAAGTCAGCTTCGGTGAGCCGAGTGATGGTCTGTGAGGGAGCTTTGAACTTTTGTAAGTGGACAAAAATGTCCAGGGAGCATACGAGGGTTAAGAGTAGAAACAAGTTCATTCAGCAACAGCTGGACTGGAAGAGGTCAAATGTCTTGTTATCAGGACTTAAGGCTGAATGATAAATCGCAATTATCATTTAAAAACGATTTAAGACGTTGCAATGAGCAAATTTAATAATTTACATGTTACATGGTGCATTATCCAGGTTTCATATCTGCAGCATCCGTGCCTTGCATCAGAGAATACGTGCTGTTTTTTATGAAAGTCGGGTCTTTTTGAGAGTTAAAGAAGTGTCTGGCCATGATTCTGCACTTTCTGGGCCTCACATATATTTACATCAGATCTGCAATATTTTTCACTCCCCACAGTCGCTGTAATATCTGCTCTCTCACAGCCGGCGAGTCACGGCAGAGGACAGAGTCACTGGGTGTTTGAGCAAAACATTTTCTCATATATCAAACTTTTCCCAGTGATGACGCTTAGCACCATTATAAGACAAAGACGGCTATGTGGTTAAACATCACGTGACAGCTGTGCAGTTGTGTCTTCAATCCTCATAACAGACTAATTTCCCATAAATGACTGAAACGCCGAGACAGAAACACAGATGAAAGGAAACAGTCCAACCTGTGAAATGTACTGATGAAGTGAATAAAGACGGTTTTACTGAGTGGAGTCGCTCTAAATGTTCTTAATGTTCAGATCCAAATGATGTGCGGACATTAATAAAAATCTACAAAAGATCCCTGGATCTAATTTAAGCCGCAATACGACTGAGAAATTCCTCCAATTGTAAAATGATGAGCCTCTGTTGGGAGAGGACTTGAACAGCACGTAGCATCTGAGCTCTGAGCTCCACCAAAGCTGGTCTATAAGCACGATCAACACTCTGATATGTTTCTGTGGTGGACCTGAATGTATCAGCATCTTTAGTAAAGTGCAGTTTGCAGGAGAGTTCCAAAACAAAAACAAACGTGATTTATCTGATTTTCAGGTGACTGAAGCCAAACATGCGTTCTCTGCTGGTTGGACTGGGCGCACCTGCATGTGCACGCACGTGTGGTATCAGTCTTAAACTCCACCTTTGTTCAGTACAGAGATCATCTAGAGAGGAATGAAAAGCTAAAAATAAGCTAAATATTATCAGACGGTTTAGTTTTAGGAGAATCTGCTCTAGAGGAAACGTCAAAGTTTTGACCGCACGTTGCATCATGTAGCTGGTAAGTGAAGCAGTGTATGTCAACATTGTTTCCTTGTTAGAATTTGTAAGAGTTCATATTTAGATGTCCTGTGATAATCCTCCATCTCACATAGAAAATGTATTTCTTATGAACACTGCACATAAAGCTGGAGTTTAAAAGATTGAAATCACAAACTAAATCGCACGGTTGGTCAGAAAATCGCAAATAGATTTTTTTCCAATATCGTTCAGCCCTATCAGGCTCAGGCTCAGTTCAATTTGTGACAATCTGATCATTTCCTTTCAGACTCACTTTACTAAAGTAAACACTGTATACAAGAGCATAAACAAACACCCGAAAGTTCTCCTTAAATGAAGCGAACTTGACTTTGTGTTCATTTATAAAGGGTTGACTTCTTACCCAAGTACCGAACCACAGACTCCAGAGGTTTCCGCTCCACCGGTTTCAGTGGCAGGGTCTTTTTTGGCCTGTCCGCTAACCGCAGGGCACCTGTGGGAATTCAGAGAAAGTAAACAATGTATTCAGAAAAACTGCTTAAAAAAGGGTGCAGAATAAAAGAAATATCACCATTAAAATTACACACAGACGCTTTGTGGCACTACAAAGACTACACAAAGGGTTATCCCTGTCAGAAAGTAAGGTGAGGGAAGAATTAGTTCCTTACACTCTGCTTTGATGGCTGCTGTGTTGACAGGGAGGTAGGGGTGCCTGGCGAGATATCGAGGCCGGATGATGTCCTGGCAGATGCGACGTGCCATCCGTGTAAGGGTGGTGGTCTGCAGGTAAAAAGCCTGCCTGGTCTTTACTGCAAACTTGGGGCTGCCGCTGTGCCGCAGGGGCAAACCGTGGGGGCTCTGGGGTACAAAGATATTAGCACCATCTTTAGTTGATGCCATAAAAGAAGAATAATCTTTACTTAAAAGCGTCTGCTAAATGACAGTAGTAGTAGTAGTAGTAGTAGTAATACTTATTACCTGCTAATGATTTCTGAGTGACAAGGGATATATTAAATTTCTTCCTGACTGATGGAGAAAATATCTGGAGTACTTCGCAAACTAAGATTAATAAATAAAGTATATAAGCAGCATTTCTAACTTTCCAGCCAAAAGTTAAAGGGAACATATCATGCAAAATCCACTTTAAGCCCTTAAATACCTGTTTTAGTCTTTTTCGAGCGTTCAGGAGTGCAGAAAAATTAAATTTATTCACTTCCGGTGTTGCGTTTATATCTTATTATTCTTTTTGGGTCATATTTTTCAGTCTGTTTAGTTTTCTCCATTCTCGATTACATTTATTACGTCACTGTATTTGCTGCTAAACATGGTCATGTTATTTTTGAAAAACATTCTCTTCCGATCGTTAGCAGCTAAGAGGCTAAGGGGGCGGAGTCGAAGCGAGAAAAAACGCTCTGTAACCAGGAAGGGTGAAACGTCTATTCAGATTTAAAGAGACGGCATCAAATCGAGCTGCTCTCATTGACTGTAAAGAAACACTTCAGAACAGGGGTTAAGAAGGGGTGTGTGGAGCTATATAAACAACGATTTCGGACCAAAAAAAATTGCAGTTTTACTTATATTAACCATAAATTAATGATTTACATGTGAAAAGGAAGGATTTAAAAGCATGATATGTAAACTTTAACGCAAAGGCTTTGGGCACACGTGTGTTTTGAGTGTTAACTCATACCGAGCTGTTTCGGTTGGGTCCCGGTCTCTCGCCATCCAGTCTTGTGGGCATCTTCAACCCTCCGTACTTCTTCCAGTAGGTCCAACATGAAGCACACAGTCGACACTGCATATTGGGGGGTCCCCAGGAATACCACTGGTAGGAGCTGCTGGCTGCATAAACGAAATCACATGGGTAAGCGCAAGCAGACCGATGAGTGCAGTATAGTAATATACAAGCATGTAAGAGCAAATAGTTTAATCATTTATCAGCAAATTAAGTAAAGTCACTGAAATAAGAATACTCTACTGGAGGGCAAAGGATGCCGTTTTCCTTTTTCTTCCAAGTAAGTCAACCCAACATGCAAAGTGTGCGCCATACAGCAAGGACAAGGTGGTTCTGTGCTTTTTAAAAAGATCTGCGTCATAATGAGAATGGGCTGGATGGTCAGATAATAATCTAAACATTTATTGAACAACTGAAGTCAGCTGATCCATTATGGGTTTGGTTGTTGGGATGTCTTGTTGTATGCTGGCTGGGATGAGATCAGAAGAACTGTCTGTAATGTAAACACACTGTATTTAAAATCTACACCTACATTTTTCAACTTTTATTTCCATTTTATCGAGATAGCATATCTAAATTCAGTCTTCCATTAAAGGGCCATTTGGGTCCTTCATTAAACTCTAATATTGTCACAAATTTGCTTTTATATTTGTTGTTTTGTCATAGCCTTCAAGTAGAGTTGTTCCGATACTGGTATCGGTATCGGAAATGCCTCAGATACTGCCTAAAATTCTGGTATCGGTATCGGTGAGTACTGCAGTTCAGGGTGCAATTCAATACCACATAATTTATGAAAATAAGTATATTTACTGATTAGCTCTGTTAGCTCTGACACATTTCTTCTTTATTGTTCTTAAAGCAGTTGAACTGTGCCGCCGTCTGCAGCCCGCTGTTATAGACGGTTAGATAAAGAGCTAATAGTAATGATGTCAGCGGTGTGGCAGTATTTCACACTGGATTCTCCCACCAGCAAGACTAAGTTTGAAGATGAATGGCTTCAGTTTGTATTCATTCATGTTTTACAAAGAGTTTAACCTGAGCCAGGCCTTACCACAATGCTAATTATTTCATGGTCATGCAGGTGTAAAATGACATTTGTTTTATAATATAGTGGTATCGGTACTTGGTATCGGCCAATACCAATAGCACAAGTATCGGTATCGAGAGGAAAAAAATGGTATCGGAACATCTCTAGTGTGCACACTCTGCAAGTTTTTTTCTTAATTCATTCATACTGAACGGAATTCCTGACATCCTTTCAGTTATTTTGGTATCCTGACTGATGTACTCAACAGGAGTGGGTGGGATTGTTCTCTGCATAAATAATGCTCTTTACTTCAGAGTGTGTGCTCTTTTGTACATTTCTTCCCTTTTGTTAATGAACGCATTAATGAATAATTTCCCCAACATCATCACCGAAAGCATGCGAGGAGGATGACATGGGGCCATCGTCTGCTTGTCCAAGCGAAGTACACTTGGGCAAATGTTTTGAAAAGTCTCTCAGTCTCTCCCATTATGTGTACACAGACTAATTACACACAGCCGTCTGTCATCTCTGAACAGTGTGGAGCGTCCTTCCCGTTTGTCTTGTATTTCATGTGATCCAAGGTATGCACAGTATGCGCCTAGTTGAAAATAGATTTCCTCTACCCACAGCTGATAGTCAACGTGGATAAAATCTCATAGTTGTGTTTTAGTCACCCTAAAGATGCTCCCTGCTTGATAACTCATAGGAAAATGCCAAACATGGGCGTTTTCCTGTTCTCATTCAGTGACATTTCCATTCCTTTCCTCTGTGGAAAACAATATATTTGCTGATTGAAGCTCAGTTGCATCTCGCCTGATTGGTTTTGTTGAGACTGTTCGGGCTACAGGGTGTGTTTGTTTTGTTGGTTGTTCCTCTCATATCATCTTGCACAATGAGTATTTCAATCCATCAAAGAGCATGACAGTCAGTCTTGTGGTTAAAAACTTGAAGACAAAACATTTTTGTAAAATGTGTTTTTAAAGTTTTCATGTTAAGCTACAACCCTTGTGAGCATTCCATCACCCATTGTACATGGACAAATATTGAAAATGTTGTTTTGACTGCTCATCAGTGAAGATCAGTACAGTACAGTAAAACACAACAGCTCTTGCATGTGGTTTTGATGGTCCATTGGACTTTTATCCTTGCAAATTAAAGTATAGACTTTGTATTAAAAGTATGGTGCCACTAAAACAAGACAGCAGGTGGATCTGACTCAGAACTTGAACTTGATAAGTAACCCTTCAAAACGTGGGTGCAAACCACTAAATTTTTAAGTGTTTCACAAGCACCCCCCCTCCCTTTTTTTCAGCTCCATTAATCTATTTTTAAAAGAAATATGATTCCCATTAATAGAGATTTAATAGAGATAAATGCCTCTAATGTCAATTTATAGCTTACATCAGGTACTTTGTATATATATATATATATATATATATATATATATATATATTACACATGATGTATCAAAGGATACATCAGAT
>JAVQJG010011656.1:0-21478 GCA_036024015.1 Craterocephalus amniculus
AACTAGAGCAGTCTCAGTGCTGTGATGTGGCTGGAAACCTGATTGGAAGGTATCAAAACAGTTATTTAGTGTCAGGAAGTTGTGTAGTTGTTGGTAAACAGCTTTTTCTATAATCTTACTAAGAAAAGGGGAGGTTTGATATCGGCCTGTAGCTGCTCATGAGGGACGGGTCTAAGTTGTTCTTTTTCAGGAGTGGCTTGATGACGGCTGTTTTAAGGCTCTGAGGGAAGACACCTGAAAGCAGGGACATGTTTATAATCTGTAAAATATCCGAGGCCATGCATCCTGAAACAGTTTTGAAAAATCCTGTTGGCAGGGTGTCAGACAGCAAGTGCTGGTTTTAAGATGAGAAATGATCTCATTCAGGTTTTTAGGACTCACTGGGGAGAAGTTTGGCATGATGTTTATGTCTTTGAGTGGACACAGTGAGGACACAAATAAGTATAATAATAAGCAAATAAAAGGCAAAATAAGCTAATTACCTCCAAGCAAAAAGCTCATAGTTCCCTAAACTACCTTCAGTCGTCCATGTTTTCAGTTTTATGCTGCAGATAAAGGCAGTAATTAGCAGCAGAAATCAAAGCTTAGTTCTTTTACACCACTCTCATCTTTTAATAATGTGCAGATGGAAGCAGTGTGAGATTGTTGCACTTACTTTCTTTTAGATAGCCAGTTGTAGCCTACTGTTTTAATCTGTCTTTTTACAATCTGTTTTAAATTGATATGATAATGGATTGTTTGATGCATATATATATTGTTTATTGTTAGCCCATTGCTAATCGTTGTGTAACTACTTTGATATATACATGAATTTTAGATGCATTTATTACATGAAAACCAGCATCACTTGTGCAAAAAGGTTCAAGAAGGAATGTTAGCTTTGGTTACCTTCATCTAGCTGCATTTACTGTAGGCACAGATGTGTTCTGCAGCTCATCAGGACTTACTGCTGTTGTTTTAAAACAATGCTGATGGAAGACGTGGAAAAGTAAATCACTGCAGGTCACATGATCCCATCCGCTACTGCACAGTTACAGTGTCTTGTTTCTGTAGAGGTCAGCCCCCTCGGAGCACTAACACTCGCCGAGCACTGTAAATTGACGCCAGGAATCATCCATCATTACTCATTAGGCTGATGTTTGGGCAAAAGTTACACGGTGAACTCAGGAACACTTCTGGGCAGAGAACAGAACATCTCTGCATCCACATGTCATGATGACCGTGCAAAGAAAACTGGGCTTCTGGGTCAGAACTAAAGATCAGGATCTCAACAGCAAGTTAGCAGGAGGAAGCATTTTTCACGAAGCCGTGAGCATTCAACCATACAGAGAGAAGAGGAAGCATCTGGATTTTTGAGGCCATGCATGGAGCTACACACACACACACACACACACAATCCTAATGTTTCAATCACCGTTGTGAGTCTGTTGGCTGCCTCCACCGTCTCAGCTTTGATTAACACGGTTTCTCTCGTGCTACTGAGCCAACAGGAACACGGCTTTCATGACCCACTCACCTACTACGTGACATCATGACATATTCTGCTTCATGTGCATGTGCGTGTTTGTGCCTGTGCACGCAGTGAAATAATGAGCTTTCCAGGCAGAGAGTTGATTGTGTTTTCCTGCAGGAATGTTGTTTGTCAGCACGCTGACGTCCACGTTGCAGCGACACCCGCCACCTCGGTCCAAATGGCCGTCCCGGGTTTGTCGTCACATTATCAGTAAAATGGGGACTCCAGGCATCCAGGCTGGATCACTTCCAACACTTTGCATGGGTTAGTCCTCCTCACCGGGGCAAATATTTAGTGTTTAGACTATTTGGGGGAAAAAAAACAAAAACAAAAGATTTCCACAGTCATGAAAGCGGCACACCTGCAGTGATAAATGGATAGATGAACAGTTTCTCTGCAGCAGAAAGATTGGGAGAAGCTGGTGTCCCCATCACCAGATGCATGTTTAGTTCATCCCACTTCTTTTGCTTCTGATTGTTCTGAAGGTATTATAAATGCACATGTCTCTCATGTACTTGGACCGGGAGGTACCTTCTGTGCCTGCTGTTTCATATGAACAATCATCACCTTGGCGACCAACAAAATATAGTGCAGGGAGCACCCCTTTTCCAAATTCTACAGTTTTATTTTGGAGATGATAAAAAATCTGATCCTTCTCAGGTCTTAAAAGGAGGTAAATATCAACAGATGGCACATCACAGCAGGCCATTATCTGTACTAAGGCTAAAAGGTGTTCATATTTTATCAATATTTTTTATTACTCCCATTATACACTATTGCTGCTAACGTAATTACCACACACTGTTGTTATTATATTCTGTTGATTATTACTTCATCTTGCTACTGCACTTAATCTGCCAATCCACCCTGTATTCAGATTTTATTTATTTCTAATTTTATTCAACTCTGGATTTATATTTTTATTTTATTTCTATTTTTATTCCACTTTACTTATTTTGTATGTTTTACTTCTATTTTTTATTCCTAGTTCATGCCACTTATGCCACTGAACTACTGTAACAACGCAATTTCCCTTCGGGGATAAATAAAGTTATCTGTCTATCTGTCTATCTGTCTATGCAGGGAGCAGAGTGAAAACGTCCTCCATCCTTACTGCTTCAGCAAAAATGATCATATTCTGTATTTTGGTTTAGTGTGTATTAAATAGATGATGAAAAACTAACGTATTGCATAGTTTTTCATCTGAGGATGTATTCACCTCATTGTTTTCATTGTTGTGAAGCTTACACTCAGACTGGAGTGCTTGATGTTTAGTACACACAAGTTGAGTTCGATCGACTCATTCAACACAAATCAAACTGTGTTTACATCCTCTTTGAGGTACAAACCAGCAGCAGTCCCACGTGAATGCATGGGATCGCTCATTGATAAACATAACAATAAGTCGTAATGAGCTGCTGCACAAATGACCAGCGAGACTTAGAGACACAGTCATTAGTCACTGAGCCTCATTGCTTTAACAAGCTGGTGACTCAGACTGGAGGAAGTGGACATTAGAAAGTCATCAACCTGCTCCCTCTGCATCAGAACCCTTCAGGTCCACTGTGCCTCCTCTTCCTCTGGTGACTAATTGCAGCTGCTTCGACAAAAGGGGGATGTGACACACTCATGCAGCGCAAAGTGCCACCACAACACAGCCGTCCTGTGTTTTTAAGTTCCAGTATGAGGCTGAAAGCTTTTCCACAGAATTCTGTCAAACAGCCTGACTGGATCTCAGGGAAGAACCAGTCAGAATTCCAGTCAGGCAGCAGATTGACTGGAAAGGAGCATCAGCTCTAGTCTTCAGCTGCAAATTTTCATGAAGCTGTTCTACTAAACATCACGTACCACACCATACCGACATTATTTATAATGCACTTTAGAACTACCAAAGCTAAACAAAGTGCTGTACACATGTAAAATCATATCATACATAAAACCATCAGACATAAAAACCACTAAAACCACAAACCAAAGCCAGTCAATACAAATAATTAAAAAGAAGCCTTGCTGATTTTAAAAGCCAAAGGATAAGAATGGGTTTTAAGTTTTAAAACTGGACAGTGAAGGGACCTCTAATGTGCAAAGGTAGATTATTCCACAGTTGTGGAGCAGCAATAGAGAAGGCCCCTGTCATGAGAACTGAATCATATCATAACTCAGAAGTATAATGTCTTGTATTGTTGGATTAAATATTCATGTTTAATGAATAACTCTATATTTTGAAAGAACTTTATTACCTGGCCAGTCTTTTTCAAAATGGCATGGCCAAAAAAGATGGGACAGAATCTATTGTATCTCATGTGATATCCCCTGGATACCAGTTAAAAATTTCCCTGCATTAAAAAACCCAAACATTTCTGTCACTTAACAGGTTTTCTGCTGCAGAGGTTTAGTTTAGTCTGAATGAAGCGATGTCCTAAAAATAGGTCTCTGAACAAAAGTAAACAGAAGAGTTGATTTTTAGGTTTTTTATGCCCTTTTTGTCATGAGAAATTCTGATCCAGAAGAAGTGCTTTAGGGTTTGGATTAAATTACTTTGCCTTTATGGATATAAAACTGGCCAGCAACAAGATTATGTTACATAGAAATAAAATAATTGTTGTGTTGTAGCTTTATTCATCAATAGATCCTCAGCTAGTTTTATTTGTGTGTGTTTCTAGTGCTGGTCGAGTCACATTTTGTCTTTTTGGGTGCTCCTGGCCGTTGTCAGCCTTGTCTCCCTGCAGGAATGGGAGACATTCTGGGTTGTACATTGTTACAAATGTAAATGTTGTTTATAATCTGGTTGGATTGCATTGTTTTCTGAATGGTGTTTATTTTTCTCCTTTTTCTCATTTACTTCTTTTCTTTTCTATTTTCTTTTTATTATTTCTCCATCACCTTTGGTCAAGTCCACCAATACCCCATGAATGTAATAATAAACAATAAGTAAATATGATAAAAAATAAAGAAATTATAAAAAGAAAAAATATATAAACAAATGTGAAATAGTACAAAATAATAAAAGTAAAAAAAAAAAGATTACCAAGAGGGGCCTTTTATATAAAGGCTCCTCTTGGCAGCCAGCCCAACTTCTGCTTGCTACAATGCTAGAAAAGACAAGAAAAAAAGTTGTTATCTGCCCATTTTTATAGTTTGTGGACCAAAAGAAAACATCCCTGATGTAAAGTAAGAAAACATTGTCGTAGTTGTTGTCCAAAATGAACTGGCAGATATTTTGCCAGATATCTGGTGTGTTCACAGAAATATTACACAAGGTTCAGGTGACATCATTGACCTTTTTGGCCCTGTATGACCTAACTGGGTGACAGCCAGACAGACTTATCTTCCAGGAAATCTCTTCAACTGTATTATTCATGTATTGGGAAGAGTACATGTTTTGCTCCAGGCTACTCCTGGAACTACCCTGGACCAAGATGAAATGACCGGTGGAACAGACATACAATTAACCTGGAATAAGCTGATAATATATATGTTATTTTTACAAAAACCAGGACAACAGAGCTCATAACCTCCATGAAACTTCCTAGTTTGAGCAACATTCAATGAGATAACGTCTCACTGAGCATGTGTGATGGTCCAGTTGATGAAGCCCCGAGGCTGATCCAATATGTGTGACCTCTTTATGTTAATACAGGACTCGATGGTTATGACCCATTGACAGACATTTTAAATAAGGATAAAACTGTGTCAGTGTACTAGGGTGAGGGCGGAACTATGCATTGTGTTGATGTTTTCTATAGAGATGTGCATTGAGCTGGAGGAGGAGAAGATACGTGTTTGCATCCTGTTTCTAGCTGTAACTTTGATTTTTTTAACTTTAAGTGTCAAACCTCAATTACAATATTTTCCTGAATGTAACCAAGCAGTTTTTGAAGTTTATTAATGTCAGAACATTTTGTCCAAGATACAAGCATGTCCTGAAAAATTAATAACAAAAAGGCCTTTGAAAGTTTGAAAATATATTTTTTTACTTAAATCTTACTATTTCTTCTATCCTGTCACAAATAATGAAGCTATGTTTTGTGAAAAGGACGGTGGTGGTAGAGCTCTACTGGCAGTGGTTTCCCCATTTTCTTTGGTGTGCTGTGGTTACTTAAGTACTTGTGAGTGTGGTCCTTCCTCTCATTTGGGTGAGCGTGCAGCACATATGCTGGTTGGTGTGATTGGGATACCTCGCCTGTTGTATTGCTAGCCTCCCCGCCGGAAGGCCTGCCAGCCCTAAAGACTGTGTTTTAATTCTTTGCAGGTGGTTCTGTCTTTTTTAAAAATATATTGTACAATAAATCTTTTGACTGACTCCGTCTCTTGCTGCCTTAAGTTTACGAACCTACGTGCTGCCTTGTATTTTTTATTTCCTTGGGTGCAATTCCCAAGGTGGCATTGTCATTTCCTGCTGGTCTTATACTAGCCATCCCACCCTCACATGCCACAACCTGGCATTGTCGGTAGGATCCATGTGTAGCCTTAAGGGTCAATGGATTCTGAACCTGTGGCATGTGCGTAAAGCACGAGGACGTGCTTATGGAAAGAGGGGGAGAGATGTGACAGTGTGAGGGTTCTGTCACCGTGTGTCTCCGACTAATGATGCGACCTGGCTACTTGGCAACAGGGATATCCTTTTGGCTGACTGGCAAGCGCGCATGACTTTCACCCGGGAGGTTGTGGGATCGATCCCCACCCGGGCCCTCTGTCCGTCCTGCAACATTAACATGGATTCTAATTTTCTAATTTCTAATTTTCAGATCAAATTTCTTTAAATGAAGCTCATTGCAATCCAACAGTAATTATACAGTATATAATCATTTAGTTTGGTTTAAAAAAAGAAAAACAAATTTAAGTAAAACTACAGCATTGCTATGCAGATTGATTTGCATCTTGATATAAGTTGTCTCATCTTGAAAAAGACAAAAAAAATCCCTGTTAAGAAACTTCAAACCACTTCTTATTCTTAGAACATCTTTATTGATGAATCCAAGATTTCATCCAATGTCTTTCCAAATACTGCAACAAGCTCTGTGCCCACATTATCACCTGACATTTTTGTCACCTGATTCAACCCCAAACTGGTCAAATCTGATTTCATTTCTTTGTTTCATTTCTTTGTAACTTACTAATAGAGTTTAGAATGACTGTTCTGCAGACTGGGTGTTTCCTCGTGTCTCTCAAAGGATTTCTTTTCCTTCGTAGATGATTCATCCTGTGACATGACCTCAGACTGAAAAACAAAATTGTCACTTCTGTGAAACAAAAGGGCTAATGACACAAAAGTTACCACTAATTGACACCAAAAGTAAATGCATAGAACAAAATGTACAGAAAAAAAGGAAATTACACACACTTACCACCACGCATGACCAGAAGAACCCATGACATAATCAACTTAAACCATCTCAGTGTACATGACAACCAGTAATCGAAAGAAAAGTGCAATCTTAATGAATTTCAGGGTTGCAAATCTCAGCTGCTATCAAACAAGATGCAAGGTTGTCAACCTTGCCAACCTGTAATAGGGTGGATTCAGAATAACCTAAAATGCATGGTTTTATACTTCAGGATAAAACCTGGAGAGAGCAGAGCCCTTAGACCCAGAACAAGGTTTGAACCAATAACCATCTTGCTTTGAGGTGACAGTGAAAGACACCACATTTAGTTCATGATGTATACGACCTGAATTGAGGAAACAGTAATATATATATATATAATTTAATATGTATGTATGTAAAAATGACTAAAAAGACAGGAAAAATTACAATCAACCAAAGGAAAAATAACCAAAAAATGCTCACAATGAAGCAGGAAATGATCACACGTGCAACAACTAATCACAGAGATGCTCAACATGACCATAAAAAGACACAAAACAGCCAGAAATAGACAAATGGTGACAACACAAATGCTTTCTTTTGCCAAAGACAAACATGGCAACAGTGAGATGCAAAACAAACCCATAAAAACGTGTTGTTGCAGTTTGGGGGGGTTGATGTGGCCTCCTCCACGTCGTTATCTGTGGATCAGTGAGTGCTCAGGCCACAGCGAACGTGAGGATGGAGACATGGGTCTGCTGCCGGAGGAGCTATTTCTGTGGACTCCGCCTCCCCGCTGCCCCTCAGCTGGACTTGTTTTAATTTCCGGAGCCATTTTCCCGCCTTATCAGTGCCATCAGCTCATTTCCTGTGTGTAACAGCACTATTTCCTGTCTAGGTGGAGCACAATCACACAGATAACATAACTACCACACAGATTCTCCTGCTGCTCCTTGTTTCTTTTTCTGTGGCTGCAATCTGCACGTCTCAGTCTTCTAATCTTCAAGATTTAGGAAGTAGACAAGCATTTATATGACACATGAGAAATGAGCCTGACTATGATCTTCTTTCTTTGTTTATTCGTGGAATTTTGACCCACATATTTCCTCCACAGGGAAGGCAGAGCAAACCAACTGTACCTCCTAGCTTGGTTTTTTTTTCTTGGTATTCCTGCATCTTTAACGAACAAATAATCCCGTGAGTCCATTGTCCCCCTGCCAGTGAGAAGGAGAAAATGCTCCCTCAGAACAATAAGGACTTCCTTCTGTTAGATTTAGTGCTCAACAGCAGCCGACAAATCAACGGTAAGCACATGTGATGGGCCATTGTACAGGATTGTGCTCCGGCCTTCCTGCGTTAGCTTGCTTCGCAGCTGAGGTCACTGTCTGTGGGGAGGAAATGCTCAAATATTCTGGTGTTCTCACATCAGTCCATGGGTATAGTGGATAGTGGCCTCCCCAACACGAAAACTTCTATAGTTAATGGTCCTTAAATGTGAGGAGAATCCTCCCTCTCAGTCAAATTATTTTCAGTTATTTTATAGTAAATTGTTGAATCAAACTATCAGAACTATGCAAAGCATGCATCTTAGATAACCCCTTAGATATTTGGACCAAGTCTCATAATCCAGCAGCCTTGAATCCTCTTTGTTCTTAAAATGTTTAATAGCATCAGCTCCACACAGGAGCACCCAGTATGCTGGTTTCCAGTATAAACCACTATGTTGTGTCTGGTTATCTCCTCATATCACTGCAAAAACAAACCCAATTGTTCCTGCAATTCCCACCAGACCATCTCACAAGCACAAATGGAGTTTTTATGTATCAACATGGATTAATAAACCTTTAGCTGAACTTTTTTACAGTTGGTTTATTGGTATTCCAGTACGTTCTCCTTCCCTGTTTAATCTCTCTTGGTCAGAAACATTCATTTGATTCAGGGCACATTCACACTGGCACTATTTGGCCTGGTTTGAATGAAAGCAGATCTGCATTCACAGATATATGGGTTGATTGGAGCAGTGTGAATGCACATTCGTCCTCTGGTCTGGACCAAAGAACTGAATTAAGGGGTTTGAGTTTGCTTGTAAATAAATTCTGGAGTGGTTTGCTGACAGAAAGCAAATAAACCATCCATCAAACCAAAGACAGGACGTGAGAAGTTCTTTTAATGTGTGAATTAAGTGCAATGTGAAACCAAACCATTTTTTTTCTCCTTCCAGCTGAAGGACTATCTAGGTGTGAATACACCTTCAGTTGGTCACCCAACTATTGGTATAGACCAGGGATCACCAACTCCAGACCTATTGGGCCAGTGTCCTGCAGAGTTTAGATGTCCCTGTGGCAACACACCTTACCCAAATGAAACATCTAAAAAAAAAGGAAACATGTAAAACCTGCAGGACAGTAGGTGATGCCTGGTTATCTCACCTCTTCCCTCAGAAATAACAACAAAACCCCTTCTATAGGTCCAGCACACCGTGGAACGTCCGGTATGCCATCAACCAGAAAGGTCACATCACTCTTTTCCTCTCTGACCTCCTTGGGTTATCACATAGCTGCCTGAATAAAATTCAAGTCAGCAACTCTTCCTAGTAAAAGTGAGTAATACATGAGTAATGACGTACTGTATTGTTTCCTCTCAGAAACTGCCGTCCCCACACCCAAGACCGTCTCAGCTCAGACTGCATCCCCATAATATGTTAATTACAACCTTTTGATACTGCGATGGGATGTTGACCTCAGATTTTGCAGATATTCTGGCTTTAATGTGAGTCACTGAAGCAGCAACACATTGTAGAGAGTGAGTTCACACATGGAAAGTAACCTTAAACACTTCGGACTTTATCCTCCATGTGATGGGAGCAGTTCAGCAGGTTTCTGAAAACAGCAGAAATCCATTATGAGTGATGGTGGGAGGGAAGGTCACTCATTGTCTGACCCCACCACCCCAGCATCTCTACTTGCACAGGAAACAGAGGCAGTTATGGCACCCTGATCCGGCCTGCAGTCCCACGCTCTCATCATTGTTTTCCTGTTGACTCCACCTCCTTCAGGTGGTTATCAGCCTCCTCATGATCCTTTTTAAGGTTTTTTTGTCACTTACTGTCAAGCTGTTCAACCTTCCTTCTGGATATTTGTCATTTAAGGTTTGACAGCTACGTGTGAGCAACATTTAAAGTACACACTCAGTCACACAATGCTTCATTGTTGTTAGTTTTTTTCTTAAAACACTGCAGTTTCTCATCAGGGTGTTTCAATTCAGAGATATGTCTATGTGAAGTTTAAGTTAAAAAAAAGAACAGTCCTCATGTGCAGGGATTCATCAAGGAAATTATAATAAAGAGATAAAGGCCACCCAAGCCCCTCCTCAGTTACAGGTGTCCTCTTGTGCTCATTTTACATTTTGTGTTTCTGTGGTTGTTTATTAGGATGTTGGGATAATCTGTAGATGTGTAATATCATGTTGTGGCTATTCTGTTATTCTGAAGTCATTTAGTGTCATTATAGGGTTTTTAGATTTACTGAACTTAGCAGTTCAGTGACTGACTTGTGTCATATTGGTATAATTGTGTTTGTATATGGTCATATTCAATCGATACATAAATCAAGTTTTATTGATAAAGCACTATTTCATACAAAATTAATTGCAACACAAAGTCCTTACATTAATATTTTAACTTTTCAACGCAGAATAGCAACAAGAGTCCCCTCTTTACCGATGTCTTTCCTCCTTTGCATTGTGAAAACACATCTGATGCTTCAAAGCTGCAAACTGACAAAATGATGACATTCAATTCCCACCAGAGATGATCAATATATAAAGTGCTCATCAGCTTTTTACATTTATTTACCCTAATAGTTCATTAGAAAGCATCAGCTTAGTTTTCCACTGACTGCTTATGACTTAGTCTTTGTTCAGTATAATAAAACTGTATAATATGATAAATACTTCAAGTGTTTTAGGATGTATTTACTTAATTTTATGACCTAATGGAAGATAGAATATTAAAAGGAAAAGTTTTAAGCCCTATAAATCATAAATACCTTGGCTATATGTTGCGTCAAAATTCTATTTGATGTGAACACCGAGTCTGTGGTCAAAAAAAGTCTATGGAGAATTCATCTGCTGAGGAAGCTGGACTATTTCTAAGCCTATCTAACACTCATTTTTTGAAGACTTTTAACCTTTTCTTTGGTTTCCTACACTTTTTAAGCTATAAAACAGATAGAATAACATAATCAGGGTTGGTTCAAAGGCAGTTAGTCAGAGAGTATTGAGTTCACTCTGGGAGTCTCTGGTAAAAAATGAAGGAGGCCATCACCATTATTAACCAACTCCATCACATTAAAGCTGATGATGATGGTTGTAATCGCTGCTCTGTGCTCCCTTTCATAAAACAAACTATCTCTCCAGGTATTTTATTCTAGCAATGAGTCTATTGGGTATATAACCTTTTGAACAGATGATTTTCCAACCTGAATTTCTTTCATTTTCCCCTTGTATTTGTGATTATTTTAGGGCAATATTTAAGTTATTTCTTCTCTCCCCCACTTCATTCTGGTTTGATTTTTCCTCTGTTTAAACTACTGGCGCTGACTTAGACCGTTCATTATTTCATAATCTGGTGACTCATTGTTGTCATGTGACGTGGATGTGGGTGATCTACACATGAATATCCTTTTTGGGGTCAATAAAGTTGTCTTGAATCTTGAATTAGATACAACTGTGAACAACAGTCTTTGTGTGAGTGCGGAGCTGCACCGCCACCACCTGGTAGCTCACCTGAACTGCACACAGTTTTATTTTTTCCTCTACCAAATAAAAATGCTCAGAATGAATGCAGGCTGTGTGCACGTGGGACAACAATGACAAATGACCCGGATTTTCCCTGATTCGGGGTTAATCTCGGATTCCTCCTGCAAGGGCATCTTCCTCCTCGCGCCGCGGTCACGGCTGCATCACAGTCCTCAGACCCGCCCCTGCCATCCATCCATTCAGCCTGGACGCCTTTTCCACCACCTCTGTCCAAGATGACGTCCAGCAGCAGGTACAGGAGCCGCGCGCCTCGTGCAGGTAAGCCCCCGCAGGTGGCTCATAACCCCCCGCGCGCGACAGCTGTTTGGCAAATGAAGCTTTAATTGAAGCGCGTGTACGACCTCGCATCCTCTTGTGTGTTTTCCTAATTTGATCTTTTCCTCCGCTCCTGCAAACGGCCGGATGTGCTCCTCCTCCTCCGCCTGATGCCTCCTGGAATTCGGCTTCATGGTGGTTCAGATGATGCGGAGGTGAGACGCAGTTGTTTGTGAGTGCCCCAGTGCGCGTGTGAGGCAGCCTCCTGCTGCACGAGCCCAACCTTTGTGTTGGAAACAAACACCGCTCTGCTTCACCCACAGTGGCAACATCGCATGTAGTCTGCTGTGAAACGTTACAACGCGGTTTGATGCGGCTGTAAATACATTCATGCGTGGGATATCCCTGCGTGGAAGTCTTCCTCACACTCACCTGCCCCTATGTTCAGGTTGTAACGTGTAAACATACAGAGGAGCGGATACAGCAACAGTAAACTGAGGAAATATTGATCTGCTGAGCTTTGATTTAAACTAATATTAGATAATTTCATCTGATGTCTGATTATCCGCCAGACTGATTATGAGCAGCCAGACTATGAAATTAGAGACCTTTATTAGAGACATGAGAAATTAAACATCTATAATAATAAACCAGACCACCAAGGGGAAACAGAAAGCTGGTTGATGTGGGGCACAGGAGGCTGGTCCTGATGTGGTGTTAGGAGATAATAGGAGGTTGTTGGGTTGTAGGCAGCTCTAACTGACTGTCTGCTGATGGTAGACTGACAATGACTTGCAAGGCGAGCTCTAAATTTTGGTCTGTCTCAGCCTTATCGCTGCTTTCCTCTTCAAAAATCTTTTATCATTTTTATCTTCTTACACTTAATAATATTGATAACGTGTCAAATATCTCCACATTTCCATGGTGTAGCTTACTTTTGCAATCAACTAGTCCCCTGTTTGACCCGGATAATGTTGTTAGTGCACCATAACATGGACACTGAGTTTCTCTGTGCATCTTTGGTGGTTTATTTATTTTCAGCTCCAATATGAAAATCTTAATTAGACGAGTCCTTGTGTTGACCATAAATACACTCACTTAGCTCAAAAACTAATCCTATAACTATATTGCTGCTAAAGCTTCAGGTTAACATTATGTTAATTACCCTACATAACATTAGTACTTGCACAGGGACAACATCTCTTCTGTCTTCATCTCTTATAATTTTAAAAGATGATTAATTTGAAACACCTTTAAAACTTACCTCAGAGCTCTGTAGTGACACATCTGATCCATGCATGTCTAGAAAGAAATTTCTGTCCAGCTCCTCCAGTGACCTGTCAATTACCAGAGGTGGCACCATGAGTGTCCAAAAAGCTACAATATTAGAACAAAACATTACTTAAAAAAGCTTTCTACAGTAAAAGATATGATGTTTATGTTAAAGTCTTAAGCTGGTTACACACAGTATCTGTGTAAGGTCAGTTATGACAAGGGTTGCATGTGCTCCACGTAGGTCCGTGGAGGCTTGACGCACATCTCTGTCAGACCCGACGTGCATCCCTATTTGCAGCCTTGTTAATTACGCCGTCCTTGTGATTGGTTAGTTAGTTAAGTTTTCCCAAATTTATGAAGCTTCTTGAATGAATTTTTGCGGTAACCAGGGGAGAGAAACTAAAACATTAGCACATTCGCCAGCCCTACTGTCTGCAGACATCGCATCTTATCGTCCTATCTTCTTTGTTTGAACATGTTGAAATTGTTGAATAGCATTAAATATGTAACAGTTACTTTGAATAAATGCTCAAAAGAAGTGGGAAAAAGCTATAGATGATATAGTCCAGGGTTCTTCACTCCAGGTCCTGGAGAGCTGGTGTGAAGAACACTGATCTAGTCCCACCCATTTTCCACAAACAAGCAGTCAACTCCTATCAACACTCAGTGATATTTACAATTATATTTACAGACATTCACATAAATTCATCTCGATATTGAGGAATGTATCTATATGCAATTATAGAGAAACCAAACAAAACCGAAAACAAGGATATTTTAGGGTGGTCACCCTAATAAAGAATCCCACTCTCTTCTGTACTTTATGAAAATTGATTTATTGTACAACACTTTGAACTTTGTCATGCTTGCACATTTTTCAGTTCATTATCCAGTCTATTCCATATTTTAACTAAATCCAGTTTAACCGTGATGTTTTTATAGCGTGAAAAGAAACAGCTGTGGAGCAAAGAAAGTTAAAAAAAACAAACAAAAAACTATTTGAAATAACTTTGCATGGAGAAGAAATGTGAGATTTATTTGACAAAATGCTCAATTTGTTTTTACAGAGAACAGACTTTGGGTTCATAAAATGATGTAACACACGATCAATTAGCAAACAATTACTGCCACAAATATAATTTTTTTAGAATCAAGATAGTTCTGATTGGTCCCAAACCCAATGAAGTCATAAAGAAGCAACATTTAATCAAACCTGCTTGGTTTCTTATTGCAGTAAACAAAGTGTCTCATTAGTAGTAGAACATGTTATTTTGTGGCAGAAGCAGATCATTTAGTAAGTCTAGCCGCAAATACAAAGACACTCAGATCCTAAATGTTGCCTGTTGTGGAACTAACGGCAGAAAAAATTTATAAACAGTTAATAGAATGACAACAGAAGATGAAGATGAGAGATATTGGACAGAATATCATCCGTTCTCATAGCAGTAGATCACTCCTCACTCTTCATTTTTAAGTAAATATTCCCCAAATCTCCCAAGCTGTCTCATGTTTTTGCCTCCATCTGGAGCTCTGAGGCTGACTGAAGTAGCCGACTCCCAACCAGCAGACTGCAATTGTGTATTTTTGTGTTGTGTGTGGGTGTGACTTGCTAATGTATCTGGGAACAAAATGTCAATATCGAAGCCAAGCAGCAACACACTCTCACACACACACACACACACACAGAAAAAAAACCCTCAGTAGTGGAGCTACTGTGCTCCTCATTAGGTTGGACATTAGGAAGTCCTGCAGTTTTCATGCATTCAGACACTCATCATAAACGTTCCCCACCCCCTCCTCTGTTGCACGCACAAGCTTTCCTCCCTGCATTATGAATACTTGGAGGGCCTCAGGCTGCGCTCCCCCCACCATCCTCCTTCGCGCAACATGAAGGGAATCATGGGAATGTCCTACTAACACAGCTAATGTACCACGCAGGCAGGGGCATGACGCCTGACTGGGCCCACTGAGCGCGCTCACTGCAGCTCGTCTCACTGTTTATTGTTTGTGGATTGCTTACAGGAGAAGGAGTATGTTGGATTTGCGACGCTGCCCAATCAGCTGCACAGAAAGTCTGTGAAGAAAGGGTTCGACTTCACGCTCATGGTGGCAGGTGAGGAGAGCCGGCATAAACATCACAGAGAATTAGATGGATAGATCAACGTTTTACTTTTACTCGTACTTTTCACTTCAGAGATACTTTCAGATTTTATGTAAAGCTCAAATGAGGGTTGATCCTTTTAGATATACACATATTTGCATTCAATGACAAAATTATAATGAAATATAGTTTTTCTAATTGTTTTATGACTCATCTCAAGCCCACATGCACAGCTGCAAAACACTCATTACGTTCATCACCAAACAATTAAATGATCACTTATCCCAAACTTTATAGACTTTATAGCAAAATCATATTGTTGGATCTATGATAAGAAGACTTAAGGCAGTTCTGTAGTTAAAAGGGGTCCGAGGTACAAATAAAGTGTACTAATAAACTAATGATGAGTGGTTACCAAATCCTTTTTAGAAAGTAATCATGGCTCAGTTTGTCAGTTTTTCTGGACACATGCATTGAGTAATAATTTTATTTAATTACATTTTCAAGTTGCTTTAAAATGAAAATATCAAAATAAAAGTAAAATATTAAAATATGTGCATGTCTGACAGGTGAGTCCGGCTTGGGTAAATCCACACTGGTCAACAGCCTGTTCCTCACTGATCTGTATAAAGAGAGAAAGCTGCTCAACGCTGAGGGTGAGGGATCGACCAATCACACGCCTCTGAATGGTTCATCACAGATACTCTGTTTGACGTGTGTGTCATCCTCCCCCTGCAGAGCGCATCAAACAGACGGTGGAGATCACAAAGCGCACCGTGGACATTGAGGAGAAGGGGGTGAAGCTGAAACTGACCATCGTGGACACGCCGGGGTTCGGAGATGCTGTTAACAACACGGAGTGGTGAGTCGACACCATGACTCAGCACCTTGTACAACCAGTTTAACAATAAAAACTTAAAATGATCCTTTTCTGATTGACGTTTCTGGTCTCTCGCATGGTTGTGGAGGAACTTTGGTGCAAAATGAAAGGGAGCAGAAAGATGAAAAATTGTTTTTAATCTGCCTCCTCTCTTAAAATTAAAGGAGCAAAGAGCAAGTTTTAGCTTTTATTCCAGACTCTGCCCGTTCTGACAACATGTGGAAGTGACGGCAAAGTTGTCCACAATGAACTGCACTCATTGTTTTTAGATTCAGAGTGTGAACCGAGGTAAAGTTACTGATCTGCCAGCTGTTTAGGACATTATGGTATATTTCAGTAAACTCACTACTTCTTCTATGGAAACTATATTTACCCTATTTGACAGTCAATATCGTGAATATTTTACAAGATAAGGGAAATGGTAGACATATAATGTTAGCTTAGAAATATAAAACGTGCTATCCCCGATTATTTGCAGAGATCTGATTTATGGAAATTAATCAACTATAATTATAATTTTTCTTGTATAGGTAAATGGTAAGGTTAGTGTTACATGCTAAAAGCTTAACTTTGCAAAATCTTGTATCCTAATTTCTGTCCTACTGTCTGTACGTATCACATTTACCTTTTTAGTAAGCAAAAAGCCATCTGAGGGTCCAGTTTCATTCCCAGAGCAGATCAGAGCTCCTCAATTCATAGAAAGCTGACGAGTCCATATGGTCTCTGCAGAATTAGCATAAACAGTCATCTAGCGCCCACTGATGCCATGTTTTATTTCCAGTCAATATGCTAAGCTTTGCTAAGCATCTTCTGGCTCTGCTGCCTACTGTGGTTTAAACAAATGTTCATTATCTTTTCATGCTGATGTGTTTGGTAGCTGGAGGCCGGTCACAGACTACATCGACCAACAGTTTGAGCAGTATTTCAGGGACGAGAGCGGACTGAACAGGAAGAACATTCAGGACAACAGAGTCCACTGTTGTCTTTACTTTATATCTCCGTTCGGACAAGGGTGAGACACACACATGCATGCACACACACAGGAATAAAGGATTGTGCACGTTCATGTGGGAAAATACTCGGAGGTTCGTGTTTTCCTGCAGGCTTCGTCCGATTGATGTAGAGTTTATGAAGGCCCTGCAGGATAAGGTCAACGTGGTTCCTGTCATCGCTAAAGCCGACTGCCTCACTCCGCTTGAGATAAAGAAACTCAAGGAGCGGGTAAGATTAGATCATACATAGATATGACTTCTTTATGGACTTTACAAAACTCTTCTTTGGATGTTTCTGCCTGTTGTTCTGTTCTGGACCTGGATTTACTCAGGACATTATTTTCAGATCATCTTCATCTGATATAGATAGCTTAGTCCTGACTCTTCTTCTTTAGTCCTCCACTTATCCAGTTTCCTCAAATTTCCTCAAAATTTAGAAATGCTAAGTTTCCAGCTAGTCAAACTGGGTAATTTGCTATGTTTCATAGATCCAACCACATAAAAGGGAACAAATGATGTGTCTTTGTAAAAGGATGCAAGTAACAAAAAACCTGCAGAATAGACATCACTGTGGCATAAAATGAGTCAAGAATGCAGAGTTTTATTGTTGAAAAGTGACGTTGTGTGGCTTTAACAAACAAACAAACGAAAAACATTCCTTTAAAAATGGTCAGGTACAAAGATTAGACTGAAGATGAGAGAAATAACAGAAAATATCCAAAGAAAAACTTTAAAAAATGTTCAGAAAGTTGAAGAACTATTGCTCAAGAGTACTTTAAAAGATTACAATAAGGTCCAGCTGCTTGGAGGCAAAATATAAAGAAATGAAGGCTGGATCAGGGTTCTTGCAAAGTACAGAAGATGATTAATGGATAGACAGTCTCACTAAAAAAGTTGGACGCAGATGTTCAAAACTAAAGTATAAGCTGAACTAAATGGAGTTGCAGAATAGTAGTACAGTAAAAGTAGTACATTTTTACTGCTCGTACCAGAGGACAGTCAGAAGGCTTGTTACTACATCTGAGTTGAGTCAGACTCAGGATCGTCCTCAGCTCTTCTAGAGGTGGATGAATCAGAGATTTTCTCTGAAGCGCCTTTAAAGCTGCACATCCAGACAGGCTGTAACTTCCTGCTGACTTTCAGCACTCTGTGGAAGGGTTTGTGTGTTTTTCTGCTCCCATCCATCGCATCTCTGATGTGTTTTATCCTCCCAGCTGAGGGAAGAGACTGATAAGTACGGGATAAAGATTTATCAGTTCCCTGAGTGCGACTCGGATGAAGACGAGGAGTTCAAACAGCAAGATAAAGAGCTGAAGGTCAGCTTGTTTCTGAGTTAATGAGTTGAAAACATGCACATTCATTATTCATTCTTCTGATGCTTCTTTACTTGTGTGAGGATGCTTACATCGTCATGCTTGTGTCACAGGAGAGCATCCCGTTTGCTGTGATTGGCGGCAACACAGTGGTGGAGGTTCGGGGACAGAGGGTGAGAGGGCGACTCTACCCGTGGGGCGTCGTGGAGGGTAAGACTTTTACTGGACTCTTCATCCGTCTGCTCCCAACACCATGCCAGTTCTCACGTTTTGCCTCTTCCTGTGTGCAGTGGAGAACCCGTCCCACTGCGACTTTGTGAAGCTCAGGAACATGCTGATCAGAACACACATGCACGACCTGAAGGACATCACCAACGACTGTCACTATGAGAACTACAGGGCCCAGTGCATCCAGACCATGACCACGTGAGTCAGGAGAAATTATTGTGATGTTATTTTACTGCAGTAAAAGGAAAATTAGAGTTGGAAATTAATGATGAAGGATGAATTAATAAGAAAGATTTAACATCAATTACAGGTAAACTTTTGACTAAATGGGATGCACTGATTTAAAATGTTGATGTCGCTGGTTAAACTACTTGTAAATATTCTATGTTTTACTTACTAAATCAAAATTATGGCAGAAAAAGCCCAATTTTTGTCACTTTATGCTCTAAAAATGAAGGTTTGCATGCTCATTTGGAAAGTTATTGTGTTTTACTTTGACTGAAAATCCTTGTAAGTAAATCTTCAGCAGTGTGATGTGTGCACGTGTTTGTAAAGTGTAGATATTCAAGTTTGCTTGCGTTGAATCTGGTTGTTTTAGCCTTAACTTTATTTAAATTCCCTGTTAGGGAATCAACCTTCAATTTAGAAAATTTCCAGTTAAATCCCATTTATTCCCATTAATTCCCATTAATTATATGGAACATTTCCAACTTTGAAAAGTCCCGGAATTTTGTGACGCTGCTTCTGAATGATTTTACCTGTTTTTTTAGGTTGGTTGTGTTTTCTGGTCTGGTTATTGTTGATATAAGCAGCATGGTGGGAAAATATTTATTTCCTGAGATCTCAAGTTCATCTTTCCAACCTGCAGCATTCACCAAATGTCAAACAGAAGAGAATCCTCAACTGATTGGATGTCTGAAATAGAGAAGGGGATCGGATTTCTCAGCATATTTGATTAAAAATTCCTTCAGTATCACTTTATAAAGTAAAGTACAGCAATGATGGATTTTTTGATAAGTGGGTAATCTCATGATGTATAATGGTGAGTTTGTTGGATCAGAGTTCTGCATTTTAAGACAAAAAGTGAGTTGTGCAGAGACTTAGCCACCTTTGGGACATGTGTGTGTGGAACACCATCCCAGTTCTTTTATTGGACAGGATTTACAGTGTTCTTCTGCTCTCAGCAAAGGAATATTGGAATATTGAACATTTAACAACCCCTCTGTTTAAGGTGTTTCAGCAGATAACGAGCTGAGTGCAGAATAAATATGACCCTGAATCTGGCACCAGTGTGGCTGACATTGCATTTTTAGAAAATATCTGGGGAAATGACATGTGTGAGCAGCGTGTACACACATGCACATGTAATGGTTGATCTGCAGGAGATGAAGACCTGAAGCTTTGCTCTTCTCATCCTTTTTTTTTTGTCTCTGTTTACAGTAAGATGAATGCAGACAAACGAGTGGAGAGTCCCATCCCCATCCTCCCGCTGTCCACGCCGGACGTGGAGACAGAGAAACTCATCAAAATGAAAGATGAAGAAGTGAGTGTCCAACATCAAACACTGAAACTCCTCACACGCTCAATAATACATGGCAGCATGTGTTGCATAATGCTGCGGCTGGTCGTCGACCTAAATGTGTGTTATTATGTAAGCCGCTTCCATTTTCTTCTCTCTGCTCTGTGATGATCTGGTTTTTCCCTTTGCAGCTGAGGAGGATGCAGCAGATGCTTCAGAAGATGCAGCAGCAGATGCATGAGCAGGACCTCTGATCCCCCCTCCCCCCCATCACAGCAGTGATAAGCATTCACTTGCAGTTAACCCTCAGTCCTCCCCTCATTTCAGCAATGAGACAAAGAAAACTTCACTGGCACGCTTCGCAGCGCTGCTCACAAATAAAAGGGAGAACGATAGCATGCTCTTTTTTTAAAGCAGTCATTAGCCAAGTAAGTCTTGTTAGGCAATAGAAAGTAGTTTTCACTCAGTTTAGACCACAGAAGATCACACAGTGTTTCACTTTGATACTAGAGGAGAGTATTGCACTGGATGAGTTTTCGAAGCACAGAAATTTGAATATTCTTAGAAAGGAAGTCAATGAAACATGAGAAAATTTCGATAAAAATGTATTTTCCTCATTCCTAGGTTATTGAATTCCAGATGAAGGCTTTCCTGTTGAAAACTAAAAAGAAAAAAAATATTTGCGTAGAATTAGCTAGTTATGTGCTTTTGTAGAAGTCTTTCTACCCAGGAGAGCAGCCATGTTACTGCAGTAAGAGGAAGAGTAATATGCAGAATGTAATGAAGAAGAAAATAAACTGATGATGCACAAAAGTCTGAAAATGATTTCAAAGCCTCCATAATTTAGCCTGTTTTAGTGTAGACAGCATGCAACAGGGTTGCAACATGCTAGATGTCGCTTGTCTTCACTCACTATTGGTTGAAGTTTCTGTCCCATGAAGATGAAAATGAATCAGAAAAACCGGCATATTATTAGGCCCGAGCACCGAAGGCGGTGCGAAGGCCTATTGTAATTCAAGTGTTTATTATTAGGCCCGAGCACCGAAGGCGGTGCGAAGGCCTATTGTAATTCAAGTGTTTATTATTATTATTATTCTTATTATTATCCGGACAATAAAACTGCATTTTGTAATTCAAGTGTTTATTAGGCCCGAGCACCGAAGGCGGTGCGAAGGCCTATTGTAATCCTAGCGTTTATTCTTCTTCTTCTTCTTCTTCTTCTTTTTATTATTATTATTATTATTCTTCTCCCTCTTTAATTGCATTTTTGGGGAC